>LPNX011004217.1:431848-481243 GCA_001517045.1 Pseudotsuga menziesii | reverse complement strand
CTCATCGCTTGAGGGATCTTCTTTGGATGGTGAGAGCTTGATCTTCAGTTGCTCCCATCTTCTCTTCTCTTATTATGAGTCGAGCTTCTTCTTCTTCTTCTTCCTAGATTTTGCTGAAAGTAATCACTTCCTTCTGGAACACATTCCTCGCATGAATGAATCCCATGATCCTAGGAGGCCATTCAAGGTGGCTATCACCATTTCTGCATTCTCCACTTCTTCTTCTACTGCTACAAGTTGTTCTTTGATTTGAGAGACCCTTGTAAAGTATGACTGTATGGTCTCTGCATTTTGGATCTTCACATTCTTCAACTATTTTCTCAAAGCCATATTCTGATTTATGTTCTTCCCTTCAAATAACTTGGTCAAGGAATCAACCATCTCTTTCCGTGTCTTTAGGGAAGACACTTGTGGTATAAGGTGATCCTCTATTGAATCAACAATGATCTTACTGGCCTTGACCAAGTTCTTCTTGAGTAAGGCTTTAGCCTTATCTCCCTCTGGAATTGGAACCTCTCTACTTATGTAGGTGTCCAATTCATTTTCTTCATAGAGATCATATACTTCCATTCTTGGAAGTTGTCAACTTCACCAAGCTTATCATCTAGCTGATGTGATAGATCACTTTGAAATGAGAACCTCAAATCAAAATAGCAAAGGATTAGATCTCATCGATTTGAGGTGTTTGTCCTCATTCCGGCGCTGGCTAATCTATGGTTTGTTAGAGAAACCCTAATTTTGAAAACTTGGAATCTTTCAGATCTGATTGGCTAGAAAGATAGATCTATTCAAGGTGAGATTTCCAATGCACTCCTTTTCTGAAAAAAGTGGAGGGAATCTCCCAGAACAGGAAGCCCTAGTTTTCTAATTTCTTCTGC
The DNA here is from genome assembly GCA_001517045.1 of Pseudotsuga menziesii. NCBI lineage: Eukaryota > Viridiplantae > Streptophyta > Pinopsida > Pinales > Pinaceae > Pseudotsuga > Pseudotsuga menziesii. The sequence continues at coordinate 480,365 of LPNX011004217.1, read as the reverse complement.
AGAAATGTCTGATACTGTTTCTACGGTATCTCCAAAATTACGGCTCCTATGTGCCTAAAAATTCTCACTGAGGTATCCTCAGCTATCCTTGTTTCAACACTACAAGTTTCATTAGAATTGGTTTCACCAATTTCAACTTATGAGTGTTTTCCCAAGGTGGCATGTTTCAGGACTGTTCATCATAGCGAAGTTGTATGGACTTCCACGTGTCACTGTTTAATCATATGGTTCTGAAACTTCTACCATAGAAATTAAAGTCCATGAAATTTTTGGAACATCTTCAAAAATGTCATTTGGACCTTTGTATCTTGAGATATGGAAATTCTCCCCAGGTGTCCTGTTTAGGGATGAACCCTGGAAGAGGCTGGAACCCTAACTTGGAGGGATCATATCTCCTAGAATATACTGAATCTAAGGCTGAGGTTTGGCAAAAGTGTAAATCAGAATTGTGTCTTCATCTTGTTAAAGTTTAAGCTTCTGATCCTTCTCCAATCCCGAGATATAGGGAATGTACCAAAACTTATCAGTTTTAGTATTTAGGGTTTTTTCCAACTCGGGGTCAAACTAGGGTTTGACTTCCCTGAAGTTTCACCCAACCAAAAATCTCAACCTAGGTCTCTAAACTTAGATTTTGATGAAGAGAGAAATCCTATGCTAGGATCACTAAAAAATTCCTCTTCTGTAGAAAGCCCTAATTTCCTGCACAGAAAACCGAAAATGCTCGGAATTGAATTTCACTTCGACAGAAAGATGTGCCCTTCAATGGAGAGTCAGCCTAGCATACTTTTGCTGATGGATTGTGGAGAGAGACCCAAAAAGTAAGAAGCAATAGATTATGTAGCTGCACAATGTCTTCTTCTCAGGTTAGCTCTAATACCATGTTAGATTTTTTTCATTCAAGCTAGCATTATGATCTTAGAATCTTATCTGAGAGAATAACATGCACAACAATAAAACACAAGAGACAATGAACACAAATATTTTCCTCGAGGAAACCATAAAGGAGAAAACCCCTCAAGTTCCTCAGAGATAGAATTAGCACCAAAAGCAAAACCCAAAAAAATAAAGATGATCTCCCGACAGCATTAGTGTCTATCTTGTCCCAACAAATTCTCTCTCAGTCACGCGCCCCAATGAGTGAGTGTGTGTGTGATAAATATAGAGGCTCACTCTCTATTTATATTCTTTCATTCAGTTAGTGTCCTCTCCAAGATGTCAGCCTCACTTAATAATTACTTACTAGAGCCGACATCTCTAGGAGAGTCTAATAACCCTAGTTCCCCACAACTTGTGGGGACTTTTCCCCTCTGACCAACAAGGAGGGTTATCCTTAATACAACGGTGGGGACTATTAAGTCATGAACTTGTTTCTTCAGTTTTATGTTTGCTTGTGATTTTTACTTTAAGTTTGCTCTTTTGCTTACTTTAGAAAATTTTTGGTTTTAAGTGAAATTTTGATTTTTTGCTTTAGGTTTTCATTAAGTTTGTTCTTCTTATGGTTTTGAAGGGTTCTATAGGACATTATGTGGATTAATTGGTTCACAAATAACACTATGATCAAATTTTAACATAAAACCTCATTCAAAATGGAATTAATGACTAAAAAAGCACCAAATTCGATTTTAAAATATTCTTGTAGCGCAACGTCCAAAATTTTACACTGCGGCGCTACAAGAATATCGCGGGTGTTAAAATTGCCAGTTTTTAAGCCAAATTCTCTCATGATTTCGATTTATAGGTGACTAATCACATGTGTAAAGGGTTTTGATACATGTTTCAGCAGAAATAATCATGAAAACAGGTGTTGTCTGGAACGTGAAGGAGATCGTGGTGATCAGTAGTTAAGGTTGGGCGAATGATGACAGATCGGGGAACGAGCTGAAATTGATGGGAAAGAAGTTCTCCATACATGCATTATGAAGTTGGAGGCGAAGTGGAACTGAGAACAACCACTAACAATCTGGAATTTGCAGTTACAGAGGGGATTTAGGGTTTTCTCAATGCGCCAGCTGGAAGCAAACTGAAGACCTGAAGACACTTGGATAGTTAAATTCGAAAATCAGATAGTTCAAGGATTGATTTTAAACATTTGCAATAGGACGAGAATGAGGTATTCCACATTAACTTAGTCGTGGCAGCTAAATTGGGGGTTTTTCCATTAAAACTGCTTCTGTCAAAATTGATTAAGGAAAACATAAATTTATGTTTTAAACGAACACCCTACGATCAGATATTAGTCTAAAAGGTTTTAAATGTTGGGCAAGTTATAAGTTGAAAAACAACAATTACATTGAGTAATTTCCCTATCATGACTAGTAAATATGGTAGGGTGAAGGTCTATACTGTTTGTGGTGACCAGGGTTCACAGAGTTACTTGTTACCTGTAATCAATGCAATGAGTTAGCTGAGCATGTCAATTGCATGCAGACCTTGTCTGAGTAGGTGCTAGAGGCTGATTGGTTTTGTGTTGAATGCAAATTGAAGCAGAAGGTTAGCACGCATAAGATTGTTCTCATATCATCTCATCCCCTACTTGAACAATCATAATCTGAATCTAAGAAGTGAGAATTTGAAGAGCACTAATGCAGAATCCCTATTGCAAAGAGATAGCTCATTATTAGCATTAGAAGGAGCCAAGGGTGCTATTTGTGCAGAATCACAACACACAAATGTTTCCATGAGTTCTAAAGATGGTCTGGCATCGAAATGAACATTTTGGATGTTAGTTAAGTTCAGTAGCAGCCTTATTAAAGTTGTTTGGAACTCTGTTGACCTAAATTACCTAATATCAGTGTAAAACATTTCCTGTATTTAAAATAGAACAGACTGTCAAAAATCCAAGAGCTTGAGAGAAAAAGGGATGTTAAGTCATTAAGAGGGTCTTCAAATTACACAGAATCATCATTTAACCATTGAAAGCAAATGGGAAAAAGTGGGAAGACCAACAGAGCTGAGCCTACTGAGGTAAATTGGATTGACAAGTTTCCAGGTTGTGCAGAGCTCTTCCAAAATGCTGGATGGTTGGATTTCTTCAAGAAGATTGATGGCTATAACACCGAGGTCTCTCATAGATTTTCCCAATGTTATAACCAAGACATGGTATCATTTGACACCCTGAAGTTTAAGTTGACTGTGGAGTTAGTGGCTGAAGCAATAGGAGTCAGAAATGAAGGAGAATTGTGGTTCAAAAAGCTGCCTTTTACCTTCAATGCCTAAAGGTATCTTTTACCTTGCATTATTCCATACTAGAGCAAAGGAGTGCTCATTCAAAATTTCAGAGCAGAATGGGTGGAGCCCATCAAATTCCTACAAAGCTACATTACCTGTGAAGGGAGGTATGCTTTTGTATTCAAATATCATTTCAGGTTCTTACAGCACCTGGCTGGTGAATCAAGGATGAGTCTCCCCTTCTTTTTGTTGAAGAGTTTGCAGAAGATGTCAAGAAGGATTAAAGAGCATCATGATCACACTTCACAGTCTATTTTCCATCATGGATTGATCAAGCTCATTATCAGCACTGCCCTGCAAAAAGAAGGAAAAACATGGGACTATTTCCTCTTTTGGTCTGGGTTCCAGATTAAGCAAGAAGAACAACCTACTAAAAAGCATGTGGACAAAGGACAAGCCCTAATTAGAAAATTAAGGCTAAAAGTCAAGTCTGAAGATAAAAAAGGTGTGAATATTGAGGAAGTGACAGAACCTGCAAAGGGAGATGTTGAATCTCAGAAGCCTTCAATTGATAGTAGGGGAAAAGGTTTGCTGGTTATTGAAAAAGAAACTCAGCCTGTGCAAATTACCAGCCAAGGCACTTATAGATGAAAAAATTCTTGTCACAGAGAAGCTTGCATTAAAATAAGAAGATGCAAAGGTCCAACCAAGAAGCCCAATCACTATTTTATCTGAAGATGAAGGGTATTTGCTAGAAGGAGATGAGCTGACAGTCCATGCTGAGTCTAGGGTTGGCATACACAAAGAATGCTACAGTCAAGAGGATAAAACAGAAAGGCCAAAGAAAAAGAAGATCAAGTTTAAAGCTATGGAGTTAGCCACAGTTAGACATCAAGGAAAAACTTTGAAGATGGTGAAAGACCTTGCCCCAGCTTGGAGACCTAAAACCAAATAAAAAAACAAACTGAGGCTGAATATGAAAAATATTCTAAACCCTAAATTAAACAAAGCAGAGATCACTATGATTGATACTTCCTCTTCAGATGAAAAAATAGAAGCTAGCAAGGGTGATTTCAAAAGAAAGAAAGCACTGAAGTCAATAGAACAGTCCAGTCTCACCCAAACTAAGCTATCAGCTGTGTTTCTAGAATTAAGAGATGAAATGCTAAAGGAACAACAGAAAGAAGAAATGGAGGCCTCTTATTCAGAAAATAAGTTGCTAATGGATCAAACTGCACCTGATGTTATAGCGGATTTCACCACTCTAGGTGAATCACACATTGTATGGCCTTCCCATGTCCTACTGCAGACTCTTTAGACCCCATGGACCATCTTTTGTCCTTTGATGTTTCCTTGATCATCCCTAAAAACATATAAAAAATGATATACGCGAATTTTTACCCGATAACTGTGTACATACGTGGGTTTGACCCATACAACTGTGTACATCGTGATGTTTAAATAATCCAAATCCTTTTGGAGTTTTCCTTGACATGGATCCGACTCATATGACTCCTAGCCTTCCATATGCCTTGAGATCGCATGGATTCGACCTTTCATTATCCCTTTGAAAGCTATATAAGGAACCCCTTATTACATTGAAGGCATATAGAGAGAATTGAAGCAAAGAAACTATAGTCCATTGTTTCCATAACGTATACTTGAGTCTGCATCCCTTTGTCCCTTGGAGCACTAGTTTGCTCTTCCCAAGCTTGCCTTTTTCTAGTGAGCTTTCTATCGAGAGATGGAGGATTGAAGTGGTGGAGGCCCAAGTGGGGGATTCAATTTCTCTGGTTCGTAGACGTGCCGTCAGAGGTTGTATCTATCTTGTAATATCTGATTTATATTAATAGAAATATATTTTCCTATCCAATGATGTGTATTTGATTGAATATTTTATCCATGGGAATATTTCAAATGCTTTTACATTATTGATTATATATGCTAGAATAGTTATAACACCATAATATATAGTATGCTTGTATTGTTTACTTGTTGTTGAGGAACTGGTATAGCAATTCAAGCTGAAGATTGGAAAGCTCAACGGGGATCTACTTCAACCTTCTGGAATAAGGTATGAGGTCTGATCCTTTAATGTTAGACACTTTATTTCTATTGCATATTGGAAAAGATTGATTTTTGGAGTCAAGCTATCTATTGTGGTACCCCAAGCCATAAGAATTTCTCTCCGTAATAGAATTGGCGACTCCGCTAGGGATTTCCTAGTAGTTGTCCTTTGGGGGTGATTTTCTTGGCATTCAATGTATTTGAATTTCTCTTTCTCTCTTGTTTTTGTGTTGGGTCTGGGGGCATGTATGCCTAGTAGAGTTTGATTGGTGTGAAGTCTATCTCAGCTTGCTTGTTTTCCTTGAATTTTATGCAACTTTGCTTCCTGTATGTGGGTTTTTGATTTACAGTCGCGTATACACGTGGTTTCCTCTGCGATTTCCGCGTATACACGCGGGTTTACTGCGAATAGTCACGTATACCCTTGATTTTGTCTATTTGGGGAAGATAATTGGTTGCTGGGTGAATGCTGTTAGTTGCTGAGTCTCCTTTGGCACTGCCTGAGCCTATTTTGACCTCTGTTTCTGACCGGAAACGGTTTTTTTTAGCCTAATTTTTTTTTTAGGAAAGTTCTTGTCATGGCATTTTCGATTTTTTGTTTGAGATTAGTGCATTAGAGTTCTTTTACCTTAGTGATTTGCTTGAATGCTGTTTATGTGTGCTTGCAGAGTCTGGGGATCGTAGAATCATTCTTTTGCTTTTTGCATCTCTTTTATTTTCAAAAAATCCAAAAAAATTTGCTTATCATTATGCATTGCATTTTGCACTTTGCATTGTACTTGCATTAGAGCTAGATTTTCTTTGGAGTACTAGTTAGGACTTCATATAGGAAATATTTGCATTCATCATTTGAAGAAGAATTGTGCATTTCACGTAGTACACATACCCTATTTTCATGGACACAATGCATATGCATTGATTGTTATGGTGTGCATTTTACTTCTTGTTGCGTCATAACACCACTAGTTGCACGACCATTTCCTATTTTTGAGTAATAAAGCCAACTAAAATCAACGCTAAAGTAAAATGAATTACACTCTTTTCTTTTCTAAGGTGCACCAACAAGCTTAGGTTTTAGGATCTTGGAATAGTACATTGTAAGTTAATTCTCCAAGATCACTAAACAACAACATCTAGGTGTCTGTCCAGGTGAGAGTGTGAAATCCTTGGTATAACCATTGTTCTCAGGATCCTCCTCTCAAACGGGAGTTAAGCACGAGGCAGTGTGAGCAGTTATTGATTGGGATGACCCCTAGTCATAACTGAGTAGCACCGAAGATATTTCTAGGATTGTATTCGTATCTGGGGGCTCTTTCGAGAGTTTCGGGCTTTTCTACCCTACCCATACGGTCAATCCCACCTGCTACTGTCTGCCTGAGCTTTGATTATATTGAGGTGACCTTAGTGACCTTACCTAGGATAGTGAGGGGGTACTTGTAGAGGTTATTCTGTGGGTGTCCCGACCAGGTTGGGGTTGGATAGCACAGTCGCTTTACGCGTTGAAGCTGAGGGCCACAATAATTGGTTACATACCTCCGCTTGTTGTGTATGGGAGTCTCAGGCCTCTCCTAGGTGAGACATACCTGCTTCATTCGGGAGCTCACTTATCAAGCCCTTGTTTGCTTGCATTTGGATTTAGATTTTGTTAGTGATTTCTCTATGCATGCTAGTTGGCCTAGGGTTTATGTAAATAGAGAGTCTTTGCTATTTTTTGAGTCATTGTGGATTCAAGTGCGGTTCCTCGCCATTCTTGTCGGTTAGCAGGACTTCCGCCTTCTACTTCTCCTCCTCCTTTGGGAGAGAGACCTAGATAGTCTGGGTGGAATATGTCACACACTAATTCACACACCATGGGAGACCGTTCTAAATATATTTCTGAAGCACCTCCTCCTATTCGTATTGATGATGGGGAACTTACTCCTACATATGATCCTTCACCTGACCTAGCTGAGTTTGGACCTGTTATTTCTGAGATAGGACCCTTGCATGATAGACCTACTCACCCTCAGTCTGATTCCCCATTGACACGTTACCGGTATGGAATGCCAAAAGATGCCGAGACTCACTTTGAACCTGCCAGCACTAGCTACAGTAGTTATGCTATGTCTGGTTTCCCTGCACATGATTTGACATTTCATGTCGAATCCGACTTTGAAACTAACACTATGCCTGGGGGCACTCTCATTCCTTTCCATGCGAAGAGATTTGGGAGCACTGGTCACATTGCACCTTCCGTCCCAATGGTGGAAGCTACATCTTATCCCCCTCATAGGTCTAGGGTTAGCAATCCAATTAGGATACCAGATCTGACACAAGTGACGATAGGTGGTCGGACATATATTATTCTTTCGTCCTCGGTTCCTAGTTCTTCAAATGTACATCCTCCACCTTATCCATGTGGTCCTTCGAGCCGGTATATGGCTACGAGTCAGGTCCGTACTGCGGTTACTAGGCCGATTGTGTCTCAAGTTCACATACCGCCCACTGCTTCGGGAGGCTATGTTCACACTTCTAGAGGTCAGCTTGCTACCTCTGGGGTGTATATACCTACTTTTGGTATGTATGTCTCTCCTTGCAGAGCTTATCTTCCTACCTATGGAGTGTCTCATGGATAGTTTTCTTCACCTTATGGAGGCAGGTATCAAAAACCTACTTACTCTCATAATTACGGCTTCGTAGCTCCTACTAGTCAAGGTCCACCTTACTATGGTACTTCCACGATAGGAGGAGGACATTATGTCCAAGGCCATGGCGGTGCTCAACCCTATATGAACCAGGGAGCAATCCATCGACCTCGTCATGCTAGGCTCCCTTTCCTCGCGACGCTTAACCTTCCTGACTTATCAAGACTTACGAACGATCCTGTGGCTCATGAACCGGCTTGGCCGGCTGTCCCTACCAAGCTTCCTTCGGATGTACCTAAGTTCGAAGGAAAACCGGGAGAGGATCTGAGCGAACACGTTACTACGTTTCACCTTTGGTGCTCTTCGAATTCATTACATCAGGACTCAGTCCGTCTGAGACTATTTCAACGCACCCTTACAGGGCCTGCGGCGAAATGGTATATAGAGTTACCTAGGGGCGCTTTCACTGTGTTCGACAACCTTGCGATGACTTTTCTTAATCACTTCCATCTACCAGTGCGCTATGACATTGGTACTGAACTCTTATCGACATTTCAGCAAGATAAAGCCACCCATATTTCTGATCATATTCAAGAGTGGCATAGACGGAAGAGACTAATTAAAGCTTTTATATTGCTGAAGTTCCTTCTCGAGTGGTTCCTCCAATCATTATTGCCATATATATCGAAGGATGTTTCCACATCCGAAGTGCAGAATGAGGAACAAGAGATCTTTAGGGCGCAGGAACTGGACTTGATCTATGCTCAGTCCGGTTTGTTGTATGAGATTATTCCCAATGCTCCTCATTCTAGTTTCGATCCCAAAGTCAAACCTGGACCACATGCCGATGGAATTGTGGGTTGTGCAAGTGTGAAACCTGCGGATTCGGTTGCAAAACAACTTAGTCAATTGTTGCTCAACCAATCTGCTTCGGGACAAGCTACGACTTCGTCTCAACCCACCTAGACGACAAATGTACTTTCTGTGTAATCGTCAGACCAGAAGGGTAACCAGCAGCCCAGACGGAATAGAAGAAAGGGTAAGAATAATAATTGAAAGGGTGGGAATACGAATGAGAATGCTACCAATAATGACAAGAATGGTAAGAATGCTGGGGGGGACAAGCAAGCGAAATGTAAAGTTAAATTCCCTTGCAAGCTATGTAAGGATGATCACCTCACTTACTTGTTCCCTCGGATTGATGAAGCTTCGAGATTCTTAGCACAAGGCCCAGCTGTGCTAACAAACCCTTTACCGAATAACCAGAATATGAACTTGAAGTCCCATGACCAGTCCAGTGAGTATGATCCACCAGAGACTAGTGCTCGTGGGTGCATTAACATGGTCCGTGCTGCCAAGGTTGTGACTCGTGTGAAAGATTATAGTTCATCACAACCCAGCCTAGGTAAAGAGCCTGATCCACCAGGAACTCCTTTGCGCATTGAGAAACCTGCAGATAAACCTGAGGCTGCACCTCGCATTCCTAAGGGAGTACTTAAGCGTTCGGGGCATAATCCAAATTCTCGAGCCACCCAGAATTATTCAGTTGTCGAGGATTTGGGCCATACTCCTTGTGCGATGTCTGCATTGGAAGTGCTTCAGAGTTGTCCTTCACAAAGGAAGGCATTGCTTTCTGCTCTTGGTGTGAATGGAGATGTTTCTTCCTCAGTGATCAAATTTGAAACTGCAGGACACCAGCCTTGCTTTCCCTACCATGTGTCGCTTTTGGTACATGTAGAATGTATTAATATGATCGTTAAGAGAACTGTGATTGACGAGGGCGCTGCTGCTTCTGTGATGTATTTGTCCTGTTGGAAGGGTCTGGGTTCTCTTGAGCTGTCTAAATCAGCGACTATGTTAACTTATTTTGATGGGAGATCTTTTAGGTCGGATGGCATCCTTCCTTCCCTTAAAGTCTGTTTGGGGGGGAAGACCGTTGCGATAGAGGTTGAGGTGGTTGATGCGCCCCTTGACTACAATCTCTTGCTGGGTAGGAACTGGATGTATAGTATGCAAGCCGTTGCTTCTTCCTTGTTCCACGTTGTATGCTTTCCTCATAACGGGAATATTGTAACGATTGATCAAATGGAATTCAAGAATTCCCATATTACCGCATCTTCGGGAGCTTCGGTCTCGATCGTTGAACACTCTCAGCCGAAAACTGAGAGTGTGGGTGTAGGCATGTATCCATCCCTCATGGGAATCTTTAATTGTCCTGCACCGGTCCTCATGATAGGATCTTGTTCCGATGAGGCTTCGACATCTACGACCTCGGTGTCCTTTCGCACATCCCATATGGAAGATCCTTGGATTCTTCCTACACCGAGTGCTTTGAGTGAGCCTGACAAGACAAGCATGCCGTTTCCTGCAGCTATGATTTCTTATCAAGCTAATCTCAATAATGTTGCAGAGCCTTGTTCTTCCTCTTCTCGGATGGAGGAGGGAGACCCCTATGTACTGACGGCATGGACAGTACAGTCTTCTCATGCCCCCAACTACCTTGATATGATTTTTCCTTCAGATGAAGCGATTATCGAGGCTATGTCGGGTGTTGAGCCACCATGGGAGGAACTTCATCATAGATCATATTTCCTTCCACCGCTTAACCGTTTGGAGCATGAGGATTATAGGGAGATTCTTAGTCAAAGAGTTGGTAGTCCTATGGTTCCATTAACCTCTCCTGGTTAGATGGCTGATGGAAACATGGTGAACATATCTTCCATGATTCCTATCAACATCTCTCGCAATCCTGGCATCGTTGAGAATGTCTATATTGGGGCGGATTGTTCCCATGCTGAGATTCTCGAATATACGGAGCTATTCAAGGAATTCCATGATATTTTTGCTTGGTCTTATGATGAGATACCAGGGATTGACCCTTGGATTTTCGAACATGAGATTAAGACTTACCCCAACGCTAAGCCTATTTGACAACGTTTATGCGCTGTGAATACTAGGAAAGCACCCGCCATTAAGGCAGAGATAGAGAAGTTGTTGAAAGCCGGTTTCATCTATCCCGTTCCCTTGACGGAGTGGGTTTCAAACCCCATTCCGGTGGATAAGAAGCAGGGAGTGATCCGAATATGCACTGATTTCCGTGATTTGAATCATTCATGTCCTAAGGATAACTTCCCCACACCATTTATAGATCAGATTTTGGATGAGTGTGTGGGTAGCGAGGTGTTCTCCTTCATGGACAACTTTTCTGGGTATAATCAGATCCAGATTAAACCCAAGGACCAACACAAGACTGCATTTATTTATCCTTGGGGAACGTTTGCATATCGTAAAATGCCTTTCGGCCTTAAAAACGTCGAAGCTACATTTCAGCGGGAGATGACCTTGATTTTCCATGATCTCAAGTCCATTATCGAAGTATTTTTGGATGATCTCACTGCTCATTCTCATATGAGAATGTGTCATCCCTGTCACTTGAGATTGGTGTTTGAAAGATGTCGGCACTATTCAATTCGATTAAATCCTCATAAGTGCATCTTTTGTGTGAAGTCAGGTCGTTTGTTAGGGTTCATCGTCTCAAAGGAGGGTATAAGAGTCGACCCTTTGAAGGTTGAGGCAATACTTCAGTTGTCTCCCCTAAAGAACATTCGTCGTCTTCAGTGTTTGCAAGGCATGGAAAACTTCTTACGAATATTTGTTGTCAACTTTGCCAATTTGACTAGAGGCGTCATGCATCTCTTGAAGAAGGATACTCCCTTTGAGTGGGATGAGTGAACCCAGGAGTCCTTTGATGCACTCAAGCAAGCCCTAGCATCGGCCCCGGTGATTAGTCCTCCGGATTATAGCCGTGATTTTCTATTATATGTGGCCGCATCCTTAGAGATGATTGGTATGGTTTTGGTTCAAGAGGATGAGGAGCTCCAAGAGCATGTCATATATTATCTGAGCCGAAACCTTATTGACACAGAGAATCGTTATTCTCATGTCGAGAAGCTTGCTTTGGCTACCGTACATGCAGTTCAGCAATTGAGACATTATATTCTCCTTCACCAGACCTTGGTTGTGGTCCATGTCAATCCATTTCAGTTCATCCTCACATGAAGGATGATTGGGGGAAAATATAATATATGGATTGTCATTCTGCAAGAATTTGATCTCGAGTTTGTTTCGGAAAAATCGAAGAAGTCGTTAATTTTTGTAGAGCTTATATCGGATTTCCCGAGCGAGGCCGAGGAGTTGGTTTGTGAGGATACGTTTGTCGATGAACATATCTACTTAATCTCAACGTCTGACCCATGGTATGGAGATATCATAGTATATTTGCAAACACAGAGGACCCCTACTCACCTCTCGCGAGATGAACGATGATGATTACATCACGTCTTTAAGAACTACCTTATAGTGGACAATACTTTGTACCACCGTGGGGTAGATTCCATTTTATGACGTTGTTTAACTCACAAGGAGGATGAGGTTGTGCTAAATGATTTCCATGGAGGGGCGTGTGGTGGTCATTTATCTGGGCTTTCTACAGCTCAAAATATTTTGAGAGCGGATTATTTCTGGTTGTCGATATTTAAAGATTGTGTTGATGCGGTCAAGAGGTGCCACCCTTTCCAGGTGTTTGCATGTAATATGCGCTTGAAACCTACCCCATTACATCCCATTATCACCATCGGTCCCTTCACTAAGTGGGGGCTCGATTTTATGGATTGCAACCCAGCTTCGGCTGGGGGGCACCATCATATTATTGTGGCTATTGATTATTTCACAAAATGGGCTGAGGCAATGCCTACAGTAAAATCCGACGGTGAGATAGCCGCTCACTTCATATTCAACCAAATCATTACTCAGTTCAGGATTCCGAAAGAGCTTGTCACTGACCATGGCTCGCACTTTCAGAACCGTATGATGGAAGAGTTGGCATCCAAGTTAGGGTATAAGCAAGAGCACTCCTCTTCTTACTACCCCCAAGCGAATGGACAGGTAGAGGCAGTGAATAAATCACTCAAGTCCATTCTCCAATGAACCATTGCACAAAGCAAGATGAATTGGCATATTATGTTGTACCCTACTTTGTGGGCATATCGAACCGCGGTTAAGACTGCCACTGGTTTTTCTCCATATCAGCTTGTGCATGGAGTGGAGTCGATATTGCCGGTTGAATGTGAGATTCCTTCGTTGAAGCTAGCTGTGGAACTATTACCAGACACTTCACCTTTGGAGGAGCATTTAGTTCACCTTGAGCAACTTGATGAGCAACGTTGAGATGCCTTGGTGGCTCTAAAGGTTAATAAACGTTGCGTTAAGGTCCAGTATGATAAATCTGTCCGTCCAAGAGTGTTTAGTGAAGGAGACTTGGTCCTTTTGTGGGATCAATTGAAAGAACCCTTGGGGGAAGGAAATTTTATTCCTATGTGACGTGGTCCTTACATGGTCAAGCATGTATTAGAGAAGGGTGCCTATGAGTTAGTCGATTACGAAGGAACAGCTTTGGTGGAGCCTAGAAATGGGCTCTATCTTAAAAAATACTATGCATGATCTTTAGCCAAGGCTACTTGTTGTATATTATTGTACAACTTTGCATAATTAGGTATTTTTCTTATCGTGATCGGGTTTGTGATTAGTTTCCCTTTCTTGTGGCAGATGTCAATGGAATCTTCCACCTACGTAGGATTCACGGATGGTGCAAGCCGTCACACTCAGCACTCATCCTTTGCTGCTTGGGTGATTTATACTCCTATGGGTCGAGTACTATCTTCAGGAGGTATATTTCTACGACCACCTTCCAACAATGTTGCTGAATATAGCGCCATTATCGAGCTTCTATGGGATGCCATTTCGCATGGCATTCTATCTCTGGAGGTACGTCTTGATTCAGAGTTAGTAGTGTCATAGCTCAATGGTTTGTACCATGTTAGAGATCTGAAGTTACTGAGAAGGTTCTTATGTGTGAGATTGTTAGAATGGCAATTTGACAATATAACATATATACACATTCCAAGAAATGATAATCAAGTTGCTGAATCATATGCTAACTACGTGTTAGATTGGAATTTGTTTCATTCATAATAAATTAATCACAAACATTTTTTACACATGTAAATAAATAAAACAATCACCATAAAACTTTTTATATATAAAAAAAATGGGGTAATACATAGTGTCATATACAAAAGTGGAGCTTTCAAAGATTCCATCATAGAATACACGGTCATACAAAATGTATACAGTCCTAGGTGTCTAATCCTGTGGAGGAGGAGGGTTGTGATCATGTTACGTCACCACGGCTCTAGCTAGCCATCGAGATAAACGCACCCATGTGCATGGTACACCCACCACCTATCGCTGCATGGCCTCAGGAAAGTCCTCGACTTGCGCCATGGGAAATCTATAAGTCAGTTGCATGAAGTTGGTATGAATGCTCTGGAGCATCCGCTCCGCATCCACACTCGTGATGTCATCTCCTCTTCCCCTCTGTCTATGATGTGGGAAGCCCTCTGGTCACCGTGGTCCCACATCTGCACATGAATGGTAGATGTCACTATGCGTTGTCGCACAAAAACATGTCTTTTTTGATTCCACATAATCAAGAAAATACAAAAAGAAATTAAATAACTCAAAAAAATTTAAAAAAAGTGAGAGTCGAGATTCGGTACCTATCTCTCCATATGCCGATCCTGGTGGAAATGGCATGTCCGGATCCCCCCGGTAGTCTATCCCTGTATAGGGGTAGTCGTCTATGGCAACTATCTGTCGTCGCCACCATGGAAAGAAGTTAGCTGGATATGGGTTGGCCACCCTACCACCCCCCAGTCTGCGCATAGCGTCTTCCCAACGTCGTTGGGCCGGATCTCGTACCCCGTGGAGAGGAACGTCCACTCTAGGGCTCAATCCTGGAACACACTCGAAGAAAAACGTGCTCAGAATGCTGCTGAACCTAAATTTTCGTATCCTACCTACATTACACTCACTGAGCTGGTGTTTCATGTTGCTCAGTAGTGTAGTACTCCAGTCATATATGGTCAGTCTCATACACTCCACCGCATAGAACATCAGTGGTCGCGAGGCTTGATGGAGTGATGCTAAGCCTGCTATCCTACCCAGCGTCAATACTATGGCCTTTAGGCCTAGCACCTATATAGCATTGGTGGGGACTTGACTCCCCACCTTCTCCGTATCTGGGTAGTAGTACACAACTATGTACTCATCGATAGTAAGCCCACCTCCTGACCCACCTAGGGAATGAAGGTTCACCACCTCCCCTCGTCTAGATAGCCCGGTAATAAAATATATGTCTTCCACCTCTATGGTGAGAGACATCCCATCAATCCGGAAAGACTCCAAGTTTGGATCCCAATAGTATACCAGCATCTGTAGCAATCTTGGTTTGGCCCTCAAACCACCAAGACACCAGAACTTGTAGAGTCCGCAGCCACGAAGATCTTGTTGAGCTATTATGTCAGCCCTTACTGCTTCCTCTACTTCACCATGCTCATGCTCTCTCCACTCTAGCACCATCCAGCAAGAGAAATTGCCAAATTTCCCATTAGTTTCTTAGAAAAACTCTTGCGCAGCCGCACACGCGACTGTTTTCCAAACAGCCACATATGTACGCAGTTTCTAGCCCCTTTTCCACATATAGCCAGCCCTATACCTGGAAAAATCTTTGATATCCACATGGGCTGCAACACTCATGTAGATATGGCCTAAACAACCTCATGTCACCATGAAAATCAACAAAAATTATATCAAAATGCAAGAGGAGAGCATGAGTAACTACCTGGAAGAAATGGTTGTGAATTTCGCTGGCTGGATCTACTGGAATTTACAGTTGAAAATCAGAGCTCAAATGGGTAAAAGTTTCAAATGAATTATATTTCTTACTATTTATAGAAAATTTCTCAAATATTTGAAAATTTTTACCCCCTTTCCTATAGTTTTGACATCTTCTAACCATTTTAGACCGTTTTTGACATAATTTGTGATGTAGAAGACCTTTTGCAGTACCGTTTCCACCATTGGATTGACCCATTCGTACTTATCTCAGGTATAATGTCTACAATGGCATATAGGTTAGGTTCACCACCGCTTGCATTTTGCATGACCTTATGACCATGACACCATGACTTTAGGTACGAACCCACTCTATCATGTCATGAAACCTTCTTGCTGCTTTAGAAGTGGCATGATATGAGTGGTAGACCTTCACCTTACATGGATACCCTAGTTAGTGCCTTATTTGCATTTGGTGCCCATGCCGACATTTTCTCCTTTAGGGTGTGGGAGTCTATTGTATAGTATTGCCGTGACATTTCACAAGAGCCTCATACTTCTATTGATCTTATGCTGGCCTATCTCCCTCCAGACTCTCCTATGTCAAGTTGTGAATGCATTATCATGAGATTTTCCTGCCTTATTGAGCTTTATGTCAGCTCCCCTGACATTGCGTTTCAGCCATATAGCCCGAGCTTGTCTCATGTCTAGCCATGCAGAGCCATTTTATATATCCTTCTCAGCTTGATTTCCCTTTTTACCGGGAGGGGATTTTCCCCCGAGTGTCGATATCCTCCACATGTATCCTTGCATTGAGCATAGGTATGTTCCACTACTTGGAACTAGTTTGTTTTCCCTTATGACACTCGTCTCCTCCTAGTTTGTAACTATAAATCTAGTTTATTCTTTTTTCAAGATTTTCAAATAACTGAAAAAGTCCAAAAAAAATCAAAAAACCAAAAATCCGGACAAGGAAAGATGTTATCTTTGGTAGCTATCGAGTCATGTCGCCTTTGAACAGAGCACTGTATATCACATCCATTGGTTGGGTTATAGTTTGACTTTAGGAGCTGTACTCATTTATCTGAGTTTATCTCCACCGACTGGTTAAGCTTCCAGTCGCTATGGAGCCTCTGTGGATGCCTCCTACGTCACAGAGATGTCCCAGTCTGTATATCAAGTCTATGCTGTCTTCATTCAGTCACCATATGCCGTTATGCTCTTGTTCAAAGGAAGTTGAAACCTTTGTCAGCCATTCCTCAGTTATCTTGACTTTGCATGTCGGACATTCCTGGTATAGTTACTGGTTCGTGCACCTTATGATCGAGTTCTTCCACATTATACAGCTTTGTTGAGTACCTCGTGTTGGATGATGGGGGATGCCTCAATGCCCTCCTTCCAGCGGATTTCATCCCATCGACTTCAGATCATTTATTCTGGGATTGGATTCTAGAGTCCTTTTGAGTGCCTTGAGACTTGCGGTCGTCAGTGGCAGGTTCTCTCGCCATCAACAGTTCCTTGGGAATACATCAATGTCCCCTGATCGATGGATCCTCTCAAGTGTTCGACCTCAACACATTTATTCACACTTGTTAGTTTGCACTCTAGTACCTTGATTCCCATTTTCATTATCGGAGGGTAATCTCGCATCTGTTAATGGTATACATCAATGACTGGTAATCAGACGATGGACTACTATGTTCGACCTCGACACCTCTATTCACATAGTAGGACATGTACTCATAGCGGTTTGTGTAGAATACTTTCCAGCTTGGTGGCATCTCTTATATGCTACATCCTTGATCATGCCTGTGTTCATGAGATTTCGGCTCTCGTGACTTGATTCCAGTATATGTTAGATATTTCTAGCCACTATGGAGATCTTGATCTATTGTATATCTTCAACCATTTGTGGAGATCATGGTCCTTTGTATATCTTCATCATGGAGATTCTGATTTATGTATATTGTACGTGGCTGTGACCACATATGTGATATCATGTATTATGCCTATTCATGGCCATTGTACTCTTATGTATCTGGGACTGCTATATGTACTTGCAATTATATGTAGAGTTGTATTATGGTGCTATGCTGATTAGGTGGCTGGTCTTCCATTTGGGACTCTTCATCACTCCACTTTTGGGATGGACTTATAATGTATTTCGGCCATCGTATAACCCCTCTGATCTCATACATTAGGGGGCATCTGTTATAGCGGATTTCACCACTCTAGGTGAATCACACATTGTATGGCCTTCCCCTATCCCGCTGCAGACTCTTTATACCCCATGGACCATCTTTTTTCCTTTGATGTTTCCTTGATCATCCCTAAAAACATATAAAAAATGATATACGCGTCTTTTTACCTGATAAATGCGTACATATGCGGGTTTGACCCATAGAACCGCGTACATCATGATGTTTAAATAATCCAAATCCTTTTGGAGTTTTCCTTGACATGGATCCGACTCATATGACTCCTGGCCTTCCATATGCCTTGAGATTGCACGGATTCGACCTTTCATTATCCCTTTGAAAGCTATATAAGGAACCCCTTGGTACATTGAAGGAATATAGAGAGAATTGAAGAAAAGAAACTATAGTCCATTGTTGCCAGAACTTATACTTGAGTCTGCATCCCTTTGTCCCTTGGAGCACTAGTTTGCTCTTCCCAAGCTTGCCTTTTGCTAGTGAGCTTGCTATCGAGAGATGTAGGATTGAAGTGGTGGAGGCCCAAGTGGGGGATTCAGTTTCTTTGGTTCGCAGACATGCCGTCAGAGGTTGTATCTATCTTGTAATCTCTAATTTATATTAATAGAAATATCTTTTCCTGTCCAATGATGTGTATTTGATTGAATATTTTATCCATAGGAATATGCCAAATGCTTTTACATTATTGATTATATATGCTAGAATAGTTCTAACACCATAATATATAGTATGCTTGTATTGTTTACTTGTTGTTGAGGAAGTGCTATAGAAATTCAAGCTAAATATTGGAAAGCTCAACGGGGATCTACTTCAACCGTTTGGGATAAGGTACGAGGTCTGATCCTTTAGTGTTAGACATTTTATTTCTATTGCATATTGGAAAAGATTGATTTCTGGAGTTAAGCTGTTTGTTGTGGTACCCCAAGCCATAGGAATTTCTCTCTGTAACACCCAATGAAATAGAAAATCAAGAAATTCCAAGTGTTCCTGGTGTTTCTACAGAGCTGTTACAGGATGATGAAGACATTTTCAGAAAGTTAGATATCCCATGGCTGCCTAGGGAGCTACAGGATACCACAGCAGGGAAGGCTTTTGACTCTGGAAAGGATAATTTGCAAAAAACCATTAAACAATATAAGCATCAAATGGGTTACATCCAGGAAGTAAATGATGGTTTGCTCCTAAGAAATAGAAGACTCAGGGAGGACTTGCAAGAAGTAAATGATCATTATCAAGAGCTTACTGCAGTCTCCAAGGAGGCCCTTAAAAGGAAGAGAAACACAGATTTACAATGTGCAAAATTGAAGCAGACTGTATGAGGCTTATAGCAGCAGAATGAAGAGCTTACAAGAAGGTTAGTAGATATGGAAGCTAAGCAGAAAAGAGCTAGGAAGAAGGCCCAGGATTTGGATGGAATAGCCTTATTAGCAGAAGCTGCCAAAGACCTTTGAGTATTATTAGTTAGGAATTTATTTGTTATGTTTTTTGAGAAACATTTTATTTTGTAAATTGTAATTTTTGATATTATCCCATCGATGAGTAGGTTAGAGACAGTTAGGGTTTAAACCCTAACTAAATTTTTGAAAAAACAGTATTTAGGAAGAGGAGAAAGAGAACAAAGGGTTCGATTTTTGGCTGGCTTAAGGAGGTCTATGACTTGTTTATGAGATAATTACATAACTCTCATGTGTATTTGATGAACAGAATTATGAAATATATGATCTATACCACCCTTCAGTCTGTGTTTTAGCTTCATTTTTAGCTTGTTTAGCTACATGATTGATAAATTCATTGTTGGTTTATGGTTTCTTTGCTTGTAATGCTTGTCAGTTGTGAATGAAATTTAAGATTATCATTAAACTCTTCTTAGAGTGTCTTTATGTTCATTTTGGGTTTCCAAATACCATTGTCTCTGATGGGGACAACAAGCTACTAAGTATATTTTTTGTCTAAGCATCAATCCATGATGGATGGAGATATGAACAATTCCAATGCCTTCTATCCAAAAACTAATCGAAATATATATTTAGTGAACAATATCAATAAATCTATGTCCTCAACTGTATAACTCATAACATTCATTTATGTGGCTTAAATTCCTTCCTTGTGTTGTGAAAAACTAAAATAGATCACGTTGGCCCTAATTTATAAATGCAACTAATAAGAGTCATTCCATGCTCATATTTGAGGCTATAAATTCAACAAAATTTGTTGAATAGATTTATAAAATCCAATAACAAGTTCATGAAATTATATAGAATTCCATTCCAAGTACAAAAACTGTGATGATAAACATCGATTTCTACACAAGTTTATCTAGATTTAATTGACAATCAGATAAAAGAACATATAAATAGAAACAATACAAATACAATACTAAAGCACAATCAGTGAAATTAATATTCTATTAATGACTAAAATCGTGAAGGCACTACAATTTACATAGAAAATCAAATGGCTAAAATTGTGGTAGCTTATGTATGAGAAAATATTTCATGACTATGTCACTTACTCAAAATCCCATAATAAGAGGATGATACTACATTTTATGGGAACTTCAAAAATGTTAAAGAAAAAATATTAAAATGAAAAACCTTGATCGTGCCACGATTAGGGTTCAGTAAGTGAATTCAATTCAAGGAATCTAAGTTGACTAAGAAAAAGAGGATCCTTTTAGAAATGTAATTTTTTCACTCAATGCTTAGGTTCTAGTCTTCTCTATATTGTTAGAAATATCAATAAAGGAATTATTGAGACCCTTATGTCTTAGGAAACACTATCCCAAAACATACATGGGAAATCCCCCCAAAAATGTGTTAAAAATATGACTAAATAAATGTCAGTATCAAGATCACTTTTAGGAATGCAGTAGATTCCCACTTCGATGAATCCTTCCCCGTTGAGGAGAAATTGTCATACTTGTGTTAAGTTCCTATACCTGGTCACTTGGATCTAGTTCATGATAAACCACCTTTTTTGGTGATCAAACCTAACTTTGAGAGTATTATATTGTTCTATGTGATATTTGCACATTATCTTCATCTTCATGTCCATAATAGCTTACTAATTGAAATCAAGGTTGAGAAATAAAATTTCCATGAGATATGGAACTTCGAAGGTATATTATGACATAGGTCATATACATGGATGAAGCAAATCCATATTAAATACAACTATATATCAGAGGAAGGGTGGAAGATAAATTTTAAATTTTTTATCATCCTTATCGTCAATGATTATGTAATGTTCACTATAGTGTGATTTGAGATTATTTTTGGGATATTTAAGTTAGTATTTATACATGTGAAACTATACCTTATTTCCAACATGAACCCTATGTTGTACCCAATTTGATCATGTTTCCAGGCTTATTCTTAAATTTTTTTATGTTTTGTGGAATATCATGAACTTGACTTTATATGTGTTGGATTATTTCAACAAATTTTGTTTTTTTTTATCTTCTAATTATGGTCATGGGAGGAATCCTTATTCAATCCCATTTGATGAGATACATCATTTAGGGATAATGGTTAAAATCCATAATAAAACTTAAAGGTTCATGTCCGGTAAGAATTTTAAGTGTTATATCATAGCTATGTTGAACATAAGAAAGGATTTCATTCCATGCATGTGGATCCTTGTGTTAGCACACATAATAACACCCAAGGTTGTGGAAGGCGGACCACGAGGTAACAACAAACCCACTTTAGGAAATGATATTTTGCTTCTTCCTTTCCAAAGAGGGACCTCTCACAAGTGTGTTTATCAAGGCCAGATTTAAAGATAAAACAAATTCAAGTTGATTTCTTGGTTGAAAACATGGAAAGCATAGTTGGGATATGGAGTCACAATTATCAAAAGATACAAGGCAATTTTCATGGGGAATATCTACAAAAGCAAGGTAGTACTTCGGTTATAGTTAATATATTTTTGGTTTGCTGGAAAATGAAGAAGGATGACAGTCCATTAACAAAGAGCACTAGTTAGATGAATTCTACATTAGCTTTGGTAGAAATAATTTGTGAATATCAAACACAATAGAGAAATCATACCAAAGTATGAATTCTGAAATTATCACACACTTATCTCATATATGAAAGAAAACATAATGGAGAGATTAACAAGAAAGACATGCACATAACGAAAATAAATCATAGACTGTAACTAAGAAATACACATGAATTTTTGCATTCAAAGACCAACGTCCGTCTCTACAACTTTTATTAAAACATGTCAAAATTACATATATGCAAAACACCTCACAGGTTTCAACCCTTTCTTCTTCTTTTGAGGGAATACTTATAGTGTCTTAGACCCCTAAGACCAACCTCAAAATAGGGCCAAAATTAGTTACAAATTGATAAATAAACTTCTAACAATCTGTAGCGTGGCACATTTTCCATGGTTTACATAAAACAAAAAATGATGGGGGAAATGTGCATGCTGGATTAAAAACAACAGTGCGTCATCAATATCCTGGCTCTCTTGATCATCCTACAACTGTCCTTTTGATCCAATTCATGCTTATGTATGTCCTTATTGGTGCAACCTGTATTTTCTTTTTTCATAATTTTCAACTGTCTCCCATTGGATTAGCATTTGGCATGTCCAGATTGATCATCTCTCTACCCAATACACCGAGCTCCACGTTTTGTTGATAATAAAATTATGGAAATTGGGTACATATAGCCTTGAAGTCAAACAGCATTTTGAACTCTCCAGTCAACTTGTCAATCATTGTTCTACTTGACAGGGCTTATTGTTGCATATTGACAAATTATCTATGATCTTGTCTGCAGTTGATTAATCTTTCACTGTACTCTATCTAAGACAACATAGGCCCTTTCTCTTCCCAAAAGAAAGGAAACTCTCTTCTGAACAAAGTATTAAAAAGTTAAATGAATTCTTTAGCCTAATTATGCATAACCTCAACCTTTACTTGAACTATTTCCACATGATGATGTTTATTTATCACTTTTCTTGCCCATGTGATGACCAAAACCCTATCTTGGGTATTCACTTTCCTGATGACTTCTTCTATCAAATCATTCAAGAAAATTATTGCATTATTAGCTGTGTCCATGGATTTTTTTGTTCAAGTCTTGCTCTCCATCTGAACATTTTTTCTAGCTGTTGTTATGACAATTTATTTATCCAAAATGAAATCTAAATAGTGCCTGATATTGGTCGCTTCTTCTATCAGTACATCCCATATAAGATGTTTTGCTCCTTATTTTCATCCATGTCATCTAAGTCTTTGTTTTGTTTCTTTAAACCAGTGATTTCTAAAGCCTTAAGACTCTCCTGAGAGATAGCTTGAGAAAGAGAGATGATGCCAGATTATACAGAAGATGGAATATCTAACACTTGTTGTTCCTCATCCTTTTCCTTCAATTATTTCAATTCCTTTTCCATCTCTTTTTGTTTTATTTCAAAATATTTCTCTTTTTCAGCCAAGAGTCCCGCATCTCTCTCCCACTGCTTCTCCTTCTCTTCAAATTTAAGCAATCTTGCTCTGGAATTAATCAGTTCAGTATTCAAGTCTTCCTTTTCTTTTTCAATTCTAGTCATCTCATAGGTTTGTATGAGTTGAGTATCTAGGATACACAACTTCTTCTTTAACATTTGGATTGCATTTTATTTTTCCTTTAACATTTTTTGTGTAGCAACCCATTTATCATCCTAGATTTCTGCCACCAATAACTCCACCTGAAGTTTCTTTGTCTTTGTTTGGTGGGCCTTATTCTCCAACTTCTCTTTTCTGAGAAAGTCCTCCACTCTTTTCTTACTTGATTGCAACTTTGACACTTGTAAATTTTAATGCAACAAATTGGTATAAATTATATATCCAATTTCCCTGTGTAAATGGATCATATCTGTGGTAGGAATCTTCTTCAAATTCATCCTTAACTCAACCACTTTCTTACTTATAGTCATTGCCAAATTTAAGGTGTCTTTATCCTGATACCTAATAGTCACCAGGGATACATCGTGATCGGGAAATTTTCTTACTTCATCATAAAACTTCATCTTTTCATCAAATGTCTTTTCACCTACATCTTTATATTTATCTAGCAATTCAATTCTAGACTTGTACTTATCTGCAGCTCCTTCAGGGAAATTATCAAATGTGTATTCCTAGACTTCAAAGGTTGTTCCTTTGACCTTCATAGTTATCTTTCAGCTTTTATTCTTTTCAACATGTACAAGTTTTCCTAGTTTTTCACCCTTTAGCTTCTTGGGCATTCTACCGGTATCCTCCTCATCCACATCCATGGCTTTTGGGAAATCCCTCTTGTTTATCTTTTCATAGAAACTGGCCAATGGGGTGATATGGGTAGTTGCAACAACAATACTAGAAATATCTTGTTGAAAAGTAGAACCCCCTCACACATGGGAAGACTAATCCTCTTACATATATTCACCATCATTACTATGATTGGGATTATCTATCCAATTTGTTGCCCCAGATAGTCCTGCTACCTTAGAATGCTCAAAGGGTTTGTTCTTATTTGCTTTCCTCCTATCTTAAATGATATGGATCATTTCATAATTGACTAAGGCTTCCAGTGAGAACCCCATTTATCTGAGCATGATTTCAATCACTGGAAGAGCTTCTTTACTCTTAATGGTAAGAGGACCAACCGTCCACTATCAGCCTTTGTCTAACCAATTCTAATTCAAATGCCCTCAATGTCAAGAATGTCGGTAAGACATAAGGCTGGTGAGAAAATCCATATACTCTAATCACAGGATTGTGTTCAAAAAGGAACCAATATCCAACTCTTCTTTTAGGTGATAATTGCAATAACTCTTTCATTTTTGGCAGGACTTTGGGTAATTTTTCTTGAAAGAAAACATTATACACTATGGCTATAAAAAATTCATAAAATGGTAATAATATTTACCCATCTACTTAGTTATAACCATTTCTGGGAGTTGTAGGTTATTTTCATTGAATGCTAAAGAAAATCTCATCAGAAAAGGATGAAACCTGAAATTTCTCATCTTGTGGAAGTTTATCAGCTGAGAACAAATGTTCTCAGCTAAAAAACTCATCAAATTTAAGATGCACAGACTGCATGGACTGACTCAAGGGATCGGACCCTACCTTATCGATGCTAAGGGTGAATATTAGGCTCAACAAGGGTTATGTGACAAACTTATTTCTATCCATACCTAAAAATGACTCATCGGGGTTATCATAGATTGCATTTCTTCATTGAAAAATTTGTAATTGATGGGAAAACAAAGGTTTAGCAATTGGCTCTTAGGTTTTGAGCGGGTTTTGAAGAAATCTTCTTTTTGTTCAGCTCGAGACTCTTGGAAAAACCAGAGTAGGTCTTCTTCTTTGTATTCTTTAGATGTTTGGGAAAAAATCAGCGGGTATTACCAGCATGTTACAGATGACAAGGGAGTTTACTGGATACAAGATTTTAAACCCAGACGCATCCATTATTACCTCTTCGGACAGAGGGTATTCTATGAATTCTAGGTAATTGGGGCATTTTTCAATAGAGAAATAAAATAAATACGAACGAAAGACTCTATGGGTATCAATTCCCCGGCGTTTTAGGATTTTCAACTTGATTTTGGAAGCTTCTACATTATCATCTAGTAGGATAGTATCGAATATTTTAGATTCTTTATCTTCTAGGGATTCCTCTACATTATGGTACTCGAGACTCTGAACCTATAAATCCTCCACTTCAGCAATGAAAAACCAATTTAGCAGAGAAATGAACATACCAGGTCAGTTGACAGCTTGGTTTGGAGGCTTGTCCACGGTGAAACTTTCTACACAGTTTGAGACCTCGCCTTCGGATGCTCTAGATAAAACAAATGGTTTGAATCCACATGCAGGTTTTTATAATATTTTATTTCCCCTATTGACCATGCATCTATTCCAAATGAATGGATCCTTATTCGTAGATTTGGGACCTTTTAATATGGGCCCGTTAATATTGATCACTGGTTTTTTGTACTTCCCCATTCCCACTATATCGGTCTTCAATCACCTCCTTTGATCTGAAAAAATTCCTAAATCTGAACCGTCCATCCATGGTTTCCATCTGTTTACCAAAATCCTTCTTTCTCATTCTTTGAAATGGAAGAAACCTTATCAAGTGTTAATATGGATCATACCCTATCCGGGCCACCAAAAGGTGGGGTCGTTTAACACTCTGCTGGACCCCAGACTATATTCTTATGCATGTCTCAATTCTACAGAATTGATCTCAGCCATCGATCAAAACCACCTTAGAGTCTCCGTCATTCAAGCCGAAGGGTCCTACCCAATTCTGTCGATTTTAAAAGTGATTCCTTCCTCACACGTTCATCCAGCGGAATCGTTCTCCACCCTAGATATTTCTCCGAATTAATCATCATGATTGAAACATGCCCTCTCTTTTAAACTATTTTACAAATTTGAAACACGGTCTTCCACAAGCCCTTTAGATTAGTGGAATTTACATCTACCATTGATCTAGACCATCCTCAATCTTGGCCCTTGAAACTTGCTGGCGTTTAAGCGATTATTCAAATCCAAAAATACTTTTTCATTGTGCACTTTGTATTTGTGAAATGGATTCCACCTGTCGATCTGCTCTGACCATTGATCGCCTCCATAGAAATACACCCCTTTTCCACATTCTTTTGCTAATCTAAAATTTTCTTTCTCTTTGCATCCTCAATTAGAGAGATGGTTTGTGACCATATGTATTATACTCCTTTTCATCTAATGGATAGTGGGACTTGTGGGTTAACCTGTTCCTGCTTTTTTCAAAAATCACAAACCTGTTTACTTGAGTCTTTTCTTCATTTGCAGAAACTCATTAATATCCTCCAAAGTTATATGATATAAAAATTAGACAAACCTCATTCCTCGTTTTACAGGTCCAACCCCTTCGTGTTACTTAGCACAAAAGCAGCGCTAACAAGTGGCTCTAGGTAGGGATGTTATCCTCCCTATGAGGTAGCAAATAACCCATAGACCAAGTGTCGAATCCATTGGGAGGATCCCCAATTTCAGACCTCAAAACATTTATTGTTGTTTTCTATGCAAACAAAAACAAAGAAAAGGGAAACATGGTTGTCCTTCTAGACCTCGACGCCTTCTCCTCGAAATTCAAATATTCAGGGAACACCATTTGTACTGTTTGAAAATAAAGGAATATATACAAATATGACAAAAGATTTTACCTCTTCCTTTCAGGTTAAATACTGCTTTTGAAACCTTCCATTAACTGGACCTCCTTCCAACAAAGATCCATCCTGATGCTGCAGAATGAAAGCATTCTCTCCTCTATGTGTTGCAATGATATAAGGGCCCACCCACATGTGGTCAAACTTTCCATGCTTCCATTTTTCTTCATGAGGAGCATCCCATTTCAGGGCCAAGTCATCAATCAATATTTTTTCCTCTTTGACCCTCCTATCAAAATTATTCTTCATTTTTTCTTGGTGTGTCTTTACTTTACCATAGGCTTTGTCTCTTATCTCATTCAATTCTATGATTTGATTGATTCTTCTCTACATGTGATTTGGTTCAACCTGCTGCTCCTGCAACA
The DNA here is from genome assembly GCA_001517045.1 of Pseudotsuga menziesii. Classification (NCBI taxonomy): domain Eukaryota; kingdom Viridiplantae; phylum Streptophyta; class Pinopsida; order Pinales; family Pinaceae; genus Pseudotsuga; species Pseudotsuga menziesii. Next base: position 452,990 of record LPNX011004217.1, on the reverse strand, counting down.
ACCTCATAACAAGTACTCCTAAGGAGGCTGCAACTGGAATGGTGACATACCAATTGCTCTTTTGGTGCTGACCTTATAACCCCATAAAGCATATTTCAGTTCTGTATACCAGGCTCTCTTATTGTCTTCCAACAACTTCTTAATAATCCTCAGCAAGATTTTATTTGAATATTCTGGTATCTCGTTCCCTTGTGGGTAATAGGTAGTAGAATGGTTGAGTCTGATATGATATTTATGACAAAAATTAATCATCTTCATAGATTTGAAAGTTGTTGCATTATCTGTCACTATCCTCTTGGGGCATCCAAACCTAGCCAAGATGTTTTCTTCCATAAAACCCATAATTACTTCATCAGCAGCCCTCCTGGTAGGTATTTCTTCAATCCACTTTGTAAAATAGTATGTGGCCATCAAAATCAATCTATGTTGTGCCGAAGAGTTCGGGTTTATTTCTCCAATGAAGTCTATCCCCCATTGTTGGAAATGCGCTTCCACAGATATTTGGTTAAGTGGAAGTGAATCAAGTTTCTACTTACCATAAAAAATATGGCATTGGTGGAACTTAGTGATCTTTTTATAAACAACAGAAAATAATGAGGGCCAATAGAAACCGACTCTCAAAATTTTGTTTGTCATTACTTTCAAAGAATGGCATCCCCCACAATATCCTTTATGAAATTCTTCTATAGTCTGTTGGGCTTCATTCTCCAAAAGACAATTTAATAAAACACCACTTGGATCTTTCCAACAAAACTTGGTCGAATTTATATTCACTGACCTAGCCTTTGTTTTGCTCAGCCCTGCAAGAGCCTATAAATTTTGCAGCACACATATGATGTTAGAATACAATGGGGATAGGGAGAAATCATGTATTACCTATACCTTAGTGTCTGGATGGCTTGAATGATTGGTCAAAAAATTTAGTTGCAAGGAATCAAAATTGGAATTTGTCATCATTTTCTCCAGTCCCTGACCTTTAACCAGTTTTGTGGGTTTGATCTCAATGTCATACTCTAATAACATAGCCCTCCATTTTGCTTGTTTCCCTTTCGGATCAGGCTATGTAAGGATTCCCTTCACTACACTTCTAGGAACATAAGCAATGATGCATGAATAAAGAACATAAAATCTGAAATCTTTTAGAGATTTGACTAGAGCATACGCTTGTTTTTCCATTATGTCGTATTTCAACTCCCCGTCTCTTAACACTTTGCTGAAAAAGGATATGGGTTGCTCCTTGTCCTGATCATTCTTCTGTAACAACACTCTAGAATAGTGTGATCAGAAGCATAATAAAAGATTAAAAAATCCTTGCTAAAATCTGGGCTTATCAAAACAGGTGCCTCTGTTATGGCTTGTTTTATATCCCTGAAATCCCCCCTTCCCTCCAACGTCCATTTAATCTCATGGTGTTTCTTCAGCATGTTGGTGATATTCATTAGTATTTCAGCAAAACTAGGAACGAACCTTCTTAGAAAATTTACCTACCGAATGAAGGATTGCACCTCCATTTTAGTCCTTGGTTCTTCAAATTTAAAGATTACCTTGATCCTTTCTAGATCAATGTTTATGCCATCCTTTGAAATGATGTTCCTCAACAATTTTCCTTCCTCTAACCCAAAGTTTGATTTTTAGGGATTTAAGGATATCCCGTATTTCTTGCACTTTAGGAAAACTTTTTCTAAATGATTGATATGATCTCTTCCCGATCTAGAATACATAGCAATATCATCCATATAGACAACTACAAATTTATCTTTTTCTTTTACAAAGGAAATATCCATGGCATGCTGGAAGGCACCCCCTACATTCATCGGACCAAAGGCCATCTTAGCATACATAAAAAAACCCATGCTATAGTGAAGGCAGTATTCTCTTGATCTTCAGGAAGCACCTTTATCTGATTGTACACAGAAAAACCAAACATGGCGGAAATCCTCTCAGACCCGACCACTGTTTGCAAAAAGTGTTCCATTTTGGGCAAAGGGTAGTTATCTTTCAAAGAGACTCTGCTAAGATTTCTGAAATCTATACAAAGTCAGATTTCACCGTTCTTATTCATAACCAGTACCACATTTGCAATCCACATGGAAAACCTTAGAGCTACAATGATATTGGCATTGAACAATTTTTTGATCTCTTTCTCAATGATAGGCAGTAGCTTCGGGTTAACTTTTCTCAGTTTTTGTTTAAAATTATTTTCACCAATTTTTACAGGGATGGTATGTTATATGATGGAGGTATCGTACTCTCTAATATATTCATAGATCCATGTAAATGTGTCCATGTGTCTCTTCTTAAAATAGATATAATCTTATTTCTCTTTGGTCGGCATATTCTTCAACAGTTTTATGATCTTTGGGTTTTCTTCAGTCCCTATATTTTTATCCTCGACGGCATCATCAACAAGATTCATCTTCGTATTCTTTGTGACATCATTTTGGTCAAATATCTTATCTAGAGGGATCATACCCTTGGAAATATGATTTCCTTCCAGTTGCATTATGTCCTTCCCCCCCAAGGAATAACTATACTTCACATTTTCAGCAGCCCTTCTTCATTGTCTTTGGCACCTTGAAACCCCTCAAGGTTGTCATTTTCATTATCTACCTGATTATTCACAAACTCGCTACATAATTCCAAAATTATATTAATATGCATATCATCCTCAAATACCTTCCAGTATTTGGAATTATCAGGTATGGAAGGTATGTTTATAATGTTAACCTTATACTTGTTTTGGCCCATAGTGGGAGTTTAGAATTTTCCAGTGGAAGAAACCAAGGAGTGAGCCTCTGTGTTCTCATATCTGGGGACTACCTGGATCGTATGGTCAGTGAAAAAAGAACCAAACATATGCCACACTTCATTTCTATAGGCCCTCATTCTGGGATGCCTAGTTTGATAGCTTTCGTTTACTTGGTTTATTACTAGCTCTAAGTCCCATGTGACTTGAATCCTTTTGGCTCCCATATACTATCAAAGCTTGAAGCCCTAAAAATAAATATTCATACTCTTCCACATTGTTAGTACATTCAAAGGATAACTTATAAGACAGACTTTCAAAATACCTGATGGGAGAAATAATATACACACCTGCACCAGCACCAACCTTAGCCACAAACCCATCAAAATACATGGTCCAGAGACCTTCATCTTTCTGTTTCTTCTCCAAAGATTCTTGTTTCTTCATAGATTCTTCTTCCTCCTCCCTTTCAATAGGTGCCAAAATTTCAAGATCACTAGGAGAAACATCATTAAAGAAAATTGAGGATGCCAAGTCAGTATCAACAACATATATGGCATGATCATTTGGCTTATCTTGGTTTCTTACTACAAATGGAGATATTTTATCATTGTATAAACTTTTACTTCCTCCAGCCATAGGAATGGTAGCATAGGAAATGTCCATTTGCAAGGTCCCCTTTAACTTAGAGGTCCAAGACCTTGACAGTAGCACACCAAATTTGGGAGGAATGTCTTCCACGACAACATCCATTACCGCAGTTTTAGAGGGAATCTCTATCAAAGTCACTACCATATCTTTGATTAGTCCAAGACATTTTACCTTCCTGGAATCAAAATAGTACAGATATTTATAGAGTTCGGTAACTTCTAACCCCAATCTTTCCACTACTCCCTTTGGAATCAGATTATGGGAGACACCCGAATCCAACATGGCATTGTCTACAACCATACCATGAACATTTAGTCTCAGGTAGAAAGGGGGAACTTCACCTTCATCACCGCTTTCAAGCTTAGACCCAAAAAAAATAGTAGGAGCATCATCATTCACTTCTAAGATATTAGGTTGAAAGTCTCCTCGACTCCTGACCATGCCCGTTATCTTGTCTCCGTATTCTTTGTTTCTTAGTATCTCATTGAAAGGAATAGATATTCTTACATTTGAAAGCTCCGTTTGTAGGTTGAAAGTGGACACAGTTTTTTCGCCTCTATTAGTGCTGGTCGTTTGACCTCTTTGGTCTTTTCTACTTTATCTACAGGATATTTATATACATTTTGTTCCTTTTGCTTTTCTTTTCTCCTGCCAGTGTTCTATTGAATACTAGAAGGCTGATTTGGATTTATCCTTCCTTTATTTATGGTACCATCTCTATTCCTCAATTGAATCTTCCTTTGGACATCATCTATAGCATGCAATTAACCCCATTGTTATTGTTTTGATTCTATCTCAAAATCCTTGTGAGCATCCTCTTGGTCATACAGGTCATGTTCTATTTCTATGAGGTATATATCAGAATCCAAATCACCAAAATGATGGATTTGATCTTCTACAGGTTATTCCTCACCATCACCGTATACATATTTTTTAGGGAAAGGTGGTTTTATTTGCTGGTCATTTGGGTTTCTAGGATTCCTTACATCCCTTTGTCTCATCAGTGGGGGTTGAGGAGGATTGGGTCTTCTGAAATTAAGATTCCTAATTTGAGGCTCATTTTGTTCCCTATCCAATGGTCCATTATCTACATTCAATTTCTCCATCAACTTATCCATTGTATTCATCATCATTTCAAACCTCGCATCACCAGAAGAAGCAACAGAAACAAAAGGTCCTTCTTCTCTAATCTTCCTTGTCTCTACATCATGTTGGCATCTATTATAGAGAGAAACTTCCTATGGATTGGGATGTACCATAACATACAACTTTGACACTAGAAATCAATCTTTCCCAATATGAAAGAGAAACCAAACATCTAACACTAAGGGATACCAAATCGTACCTTGTTCCAGACGATTGAAGTAGATCCCTGTTGAGATTTTCCAATACACGCTTGCTTTAGAAATTCGCTCCCAACAACAACAAACAAGAAAAGCATACTCTGTAATAGTGTGTTAGAACTACTCTAGAGTATATACTCAATAATGTATAAGAAATTAAATACATCCATGGATACAATATTCATATTCAAATACACATAAAACGATAGGAAAAGATATTTCTATTAACAAAATCATAGATTACAATAGTGACAACCTTTGTCGGCATGTCTACGAACCATAGAAACTGAGTCCTCCACCTGGGCCTCCACCACCTCAATACTCCATCTCTAAATAGAAAGCTTACAAAGAAAAGGAAAGCTTGGGAAGAACACTAAGTGCTCCAAAGGGACAAAGGGATGTAGACTCAAGTATAAGCAAACTGAGGCAACAATGGACTATAGTTTCTTTTCTCTTAAATTCATCCTCCTTAATGTATCCAAGGGGTTCCTTATATAGCACTCCAAAAGGGTAATGGATGGTCGAATCCGAGCATTATCAAGGAATTTGGAAGGGCAAGAGTCAGGATCTTCGGACTCATATGAGGAAAACTCCAAAAATATTTGGGCTTATGCACACATCCTAATGTACGCAGGTTTGAGGTCAAAAGTCATGTGTACACGCGAGTATGGGTTTAAAAGTCACATACAACAATAAAATATTTTTTTTAGGGATGAACTTGGAACATCAAAGTATAATATAATTCTATGGGGTCTAAAGAGTCTGGAAAGGGATAGGGAAGGCCATAAATATGTGATCAACCATTTGTGGTAAAATCAACTATAACAGATGCCCCTAATGTGTGAGGTCAGAGGGGTAACATGATGGCCAAAATACATTATAAAATCCATCCCAGAAGTGGAGTAATGAAGACCCAAGTGGAAGAACCAGCCACTTATAAGTATAATACAATAATCAATCTCTACATATGATTGCAAATACATATAGCACTCCTAGATACATAAGAGTATAATGGCCATGAATAGGCATGATATAAAAAATTTGACATATGTGGTCATCACCAGGTACAATATACAATAGATCAAAATCTCCAAAGTGGATGAAGATATACAACAGATCAAGATATCCGTAATAGCTAAAGATATACAATGGATCAATATCTCCATAGTAGCTGAAGATATTTGATATACACTGGAATCAAATAATGAGAGTTGAAATATCATGAACACAGGCACGGTCAAGGAGGTAGCATATATGGAATGCCACCATGCTGGAAGGTATTATACACGAACCGCTATGAGTACATGTCCTACTATGTGAATATATGTGTCGAGGTCGAACATAGTAGTCCATCGTCTGATTACCAGTCATTGATGTATATCATTAATAGACGCGAGATCACCCACCGATAATGAAAATGGGAATCAAGGTACAAAGTGTAATCTAACAAGTGTGAATAGATGTATTGAAGTTGAACACTTTGGAGAATCCATCGATCAGGGGACATTGATGTATTCCCAAAACTGTCGATGGATAGAGAACCTACCACTGATGACTATAAGTCTCAAGGCACTCAAATGACTCTAAAATCCTATTCCAGAATAAATTATCTAAAGTCGATGGAATGGAATCCACTAGAAGGAGGGCATTAAGGCATCCCCCATCAACCAACACGAGGTACTCAGTAACAATGTATAATGTGGAAGAAATCGAACAAGGTGTGCATGAACCAATAACAGTACTGGGAATGGCCGACATGCAAAGTCAAGATAGCTGAAGAATGGCTGACTCAGGATTTAAATTCCTTCGAGCAAGAGAATAAAGGTGAATGGTGACTTAAGGTAGGAAGCATGGACTCGATATGCGAATTGGGACATATTTGTGACACAAGAGGCATCAACAGAGGCTCCATAGGGACTGGAAGCTTAAGAGATCGGTGGAGATAAACTCAAAGTAGCAAGTACAACTCCTAAATTCAAACTACTAACCTAACCAATGGATGTCATATGCAGTGCTCTGTTCGAAGGAGACATGACTCGACTGCTACCAAAGATAACATATTTTCCTGTCCGACTTTTTGGTTTTTTTATTTTTTGGAATTTTTTAGATATTTTGAAAATCTTGAAAAAAATAAAAGTGCTTTTATAGTACAAATCTAGGAGGAGACGAGTGTCAAGGGACAAGAAAACTAGTTCCAAGCAATGGAACATTCCTATGCTCAATGCAAGGAGATATGTGCGGGATAACAACACTCAGGGGAAGATCTCCTCCCGGTAAAAAGGACGATCAAGCTGCAAAAGATATGTAAAAAGGATCTTCTTGGCTAGACATGATATAAGCTCGAGATTTATGGTTGATAAATCAAAGTCAGGGAGCTGACATAAAGCTCAAGAAGGCAAGTAAAACTCATGAAAATGCAATTACAACTTTATATATACAAGGGATTCCTAGGGAAATGGCCAGCATAAAGTTCAAGAGGATTATGAAGCTCTTGCTCAAGGAAATGGTGAAACTAAAAAGGACTCCCACAACCTAAAGGAGAAATGTCAGCATGGGAACCAAATGCAAAGAGGATCTAACTAGGGCACCCATGTATAGGAAAGCTCTACCATTCACATAACACCACTTCTAACGGTAGGAAGAAGGTTCCATGACATTATGGAATAGGTTCGTACCTAAGGTTAAGATGAAACAGTCATAAGGTCATGCAAAATGCAGGAGGACATGAAATCCTAACCTATATGCCAGTTTAAACATGATACCTGTAATAGGCACGAACGAATCAAAGCCTCAAAGAGAGTGTACAAAAAATGGACCCTACATGACAAAAATATTAGTCCAAAACAACTGGAAATAGTCAGTAAAGAGTCCAAACTATAGGTTATAGGGAGGATTGATCATGACAACACATCAAAGGAAACAGTGCGGTGGACGATGGGACATAAGAAAGAATATAAGGTGTAGACCCAGTATTCACGTATCCACTACCACCCCTATGAGGGTGACCAATGGAGTAAAGACCAAGATAAGGGAATAAAAATCCTCTAGAAATGGAGTAGAGGATAGAAAATGGCCATTCCCAAATCCATGAGCATGGTAAGGGGCTATGATGCCCCCAATTCTGACACCAGGGTCCGTACTAGGACCAAGGACAGGTGACAGGATACTAGGCATGGCAAAAATAAAAGGATCTAAACTCAAGAGAGCATAAATATACTCAAGTAATTGTGATCCCAAAATCCAAATAGCTCATAAAGAGCACACTCCTAAGAAAATATACAGCCAAAATGCAAGCAAGCCAAGGGGAGGATAAATGAACTCCTAAATGCAGCAGGTATGTCTCGCCTAGGAGAGGCCCGAGACACCCATACACTACAAGCGGAGGTACGTAACCAATTATAGTGGCCCTCAGTTTCAATGCATATAGCAACTATGCAGCTTGACCCCTACCTGGATAGGACACCTACAGAATAACCTCTGCAAATACCCCCTTGATAACCTAGGTAAGGCAAATAAGGTCACCTCAATATAACCAATGCTTAGGTGGACAGTCGTAGGTAGGATCGAGCGTATGGGTAGGGTAGCAAATCTTGAAGCATGAAATCACAACTGGTACCCCAAGGGTGCACCAATCAATACCTCAAACGCCCCCAGATACGAATACAATCCTGGAAATATCTTTGGTGCTCATAGAAAGTGACCAGGGCTCATCCCAATCACAATCGCGTGCACTGCCTTGTGCTTAAATCCCGTGTAAGAGGAGCCTCCTAAGAAACACTATTTATATCAAGGGTTTCACACTCTCACCTGGACAAACACCTAATTGTTTTGTTTAGTGGTCTTGGATAATTGACTCACAATGAAGTATTCCAAGACCCTAAAACCTATTCTTGTTGATGCACCCTATAAAACAAAAGAGTCTAATTCATTTTATTAAGCATTGATTTTAGTTGGATGTGATTACTCAAAGGGTAAATGGTCATGCAAATAATGAAGTTATGACTCACTAGTGAAGTAAATATGCACACCTAACAAGCAATGCCAAGTGCAATGTGTAGAATGAAGAACAAGGTATGCCACTACATGAGGTGCAATATTTTCCTTCAAATGATAATGCAATCATTCCTAAATTAAAACCTGAACACAACTCTCATCCAAGTAATCCAATGCATATTCATCCTTAAATATCTATGTAGATGCAAATGAGAATGCAACTATATAATTGTTTTGAAAATGCAATAAAAGTCGCCAAAGCTCTTAGTATTTGCAGTAAGTATAAAACACATGCCCGACAAGACACCAAGACTAAAAGAATAATGCACTAATACCGAAACAAAAACAAATAAGATGACTAGAACTACTTTCAAAGAAAAATTAATGAAAAAGTGGTCTCTGGTCACAAAAGAAGTAGTCCACAGACAACAATAGTACCCAGGAAGACCCAACCACACTCACAACCCACACAGCAACTTCCCACAATGTCAAACTCAACCAAAAGGGAGGATGTAGCGACTGTATAAATAACAACAGTGTATGTACACAACTTTTGGACAAAAACCTGCATGTGTACATGAATTTTGGCCAAAACCCCGCATATGTACATGACTTTTAGCCAAAAACCTGTGTATTCAGAGAAGAAAGTGGTAAAAAGCAGGCCAGGGGTCAAAGCAATCAAGCGGAGTGTCAATGGATGAACATAATGCTAAATGTGACACGGAAACAGGGAGAAACAGAGAGCAATTCAAGAATATCAAGCACATTGTGCCCCTAACCCCAAATAAAAAACAACTAGGAACCTCCCCAGTGGAGTCACAAATTCTGTTATGGAAAGAAACTTCCTATGGCTTGGGGTGTATGACAACAGACAGCTTTGACACTAGAAATCAATATTTCCCAATATGCAAGAGAAACCAAACATCTAAAACTATGGTATACCGAATCATACCTTGTTCCAGATGGTTAAAGTAGATATATGTTGATCTTTCCCAATTCACGCTTGCTTTAGCAATTCACTCTCAACAACAACAAACAACACAAGCATACTCTATAATAGTGTGTTAGACCTACTCTAGCATATATACTCAATAATGTATAAGCAATTAAATACATCCATGGATACAATATTTGTATTCAAATGCACATAATTGGACATGAAAATATATTTCTATTAATAAAATCATATATTACAATAGTGACAACCTCTGTCGGCATGTCTACAAATAGGAGAAACTGAGTCCTCCACCTGGGCCTCCACCACCTTAATCCTCCATCTCTCGGTAGCAAGCTCACAAAGAAAAGGAAAGCTTGGGAAGAAAACTAAGTGCTCCAAAGGGACAAAGGGATGTAGACTCAAGTATAAGCAAACTGAGGCAACAATGGACTATAGTTTCTTTGCTCTTCAATTCCTCCTCTTCAATGCATCCAAGGGGTTCCTTATATAGAACTCCAAAATGGTAATGGAGGGTCGAATTTGAGCATTCTCAAGGAATTTGGAAGGCAAAGAGTCGAGATCTTCGGACTCATATGATGAAAAAATGCAAAAATATTTGGACTTATGCATGCACCCCGATGTACATGGGTTTGAGGTCAAAAGTTGCGTGCGCACGCAAGTATGTGTTTGAAAGTTGCATACAGCAATAAACAGGTGTTTTTTAGGGATGAACTTGGAACATCAAAGTATAATATAAGTCCATGGGGTCTAAAGAGTCTACAAAGGGATAGGGAAGGACATAAATATGTGATCAAACATGTGTGGTAAAATCATCTATAACAACTTCCACCTCTGATGCATCTTGAAACATGATAGGAAGGTTAGTTGACTTCCTCTATCTCATCGGCAAAGCAAAGTCACTGTCAAAAGCATCAACATAGTGGATTTTAGCAACCCCTACCAATGGTTTGATATCAATAGGGATAGAGTTGTGCACCCTCATAAATCTACTAAAAAATTCACGAAAATATTCGACACCACCCTTCTTCATACCTTTATACTAAGACAGTTTGTGCAAAGGACTTCTCTTACAATCCCACCTTTCTAGAAACATAGCTTGGAAAGCTACAAATGTATGAATGGACATAGCATGCAAGTCTTTGAACCATTTCTTCACATCTCTAGAAAGGCTTAGCATAAACAAACTCATCTTCACATCATCATCATCTACTAGCTCCAGGTCCATAATATCGTCAAATCTACGAACATGCTCTCTGAACGCGACATTACCCTCCCCATCATAGAACATAATTTTCTAGGAATAACCTTGGGGAAGGTCATGCAACACAATGAGTAAAATGGGGCGAATATAGAAACCAATGGTCGGGGTGGATTTGGAACTACATGAGGAGATTAGAAGACTAGAGGGTTTTGAGCCACTGACGGGATATTAGGCTCAAAATTATGAAAAGTAGGGTTTCTTGCACTATTGTTCTCAGAGTTTTGAAGGATCTGCCAAAGAGATTTGAGCATATATGAATCTAACCTACTAGAGTTTAATTCAGTGTTCTTCAAGTTAGGCTCTGATTTAGACTTTAGTAGTGATGTTTCAAAATTAGTTTCCCACACATAACCTTGAATGCTATGAAATTCTTGAGTAGATGAATTTTCAAATTGAGGAATATCTAATTGGTTCTTTCCTTTAATTCTAAGTAATTTATTTGGGTTATCCACACCCTATAATATCTCAGCATTAGTATTAACTCATGTATGTCGTTGTCTAGGATCCAATATGTCTTCTACAATTCAGCCATAACTAATGTGGAGTCACCAGGTAAAAAATACAACCTTATTCAACTGTCGGAGTATCTGTTTCCCCACAAACATCCTTTCTCTTTGAATCTTTTTCATTCTCCTATGGATGATTATAAGTTCTCGTTCCCCGGAAACAATGCCGTTTTGTTAGCACTCAAAATCACACCCAAGGTTATGGAAGGGGGACCCCAAGGTAACAGCAGAACCACTTTAGGAAAGGAGAGATGGCTTATTCCTTTCCATAGAGGGATCTCTCACAAGAGTGTTTATCAATGCCATACTTAAAGATAAAACAAATTCAAGTTGATTTCGTGGTTAAAATTTGGGCTATGGAGTCACAATTATCAAAAGATACAGGGAAATTTGCATGGGGAATGTCTTCAAAAGAAAAGTAGTACTTTGGTTATGGTCAATATATTTTTGGTTTGGTGGAAAGGAAGAAGGTTGACATTCCATTAACATAAAGCACCAGGTAGAATAATTCTACATTAACTTTGGTATAAATAAATTGTGAATATCAGATATGATAGACATAGCATAGAAAAGTATGAATTTTTAAACTATCACACACTTATCTCACATATGAAAGAAAACTTAATGGAGATATTAATAGGAAACACATGCACATAAAGAAAAATAAGTCACAGATTGTAACTAAGAAATACACATGAGTTTTTGCATTCAAAGACCACCATCTGACTCTACAAATTTTATTAAAACAGATCAAAATTACATATGCACAAAAGATCTCATGGGTTTCAACCCTTTATTCCTCTGCTAAGGGCATACTTATAGTGTCTTAGACCCCCAAGACCAACCTCGAGACATGGCCAAAATTAGTTAGAAATCGATAAAAGATATTCTCACAAACTGTAGCGTTCCACATTTTCCATGGCTTACATAAAACACAAAATGATGGGGAAACATGCATGGTGGATTAAAAACAACAGTGCATCATCAGGATCTTGGCTCGCTTGATCATCCTACAAATGTCCTTTTGATCCCTTTCATGCTTATGTATGTCCTTATTTGTGCAACCTGTATTTACTTTTTCTGTAATTTTCAACTGTCTTCCATTGATTAGCATTTGGCATGTCCAGACTGATCATCTCTCTAGCCAATACATTGAGCTCCACATTTTCTGGATAAGAAAATTATGGTAATTGGGTACATATAGCCTTGAAGTCAGACATCATTTCGAACTCTCTAGACAACTTGTCAATCACTGTTCTACTTCACAGGGCTTGTTGTTTCATATCGTCAAACTGTGTATGATCATGTTTTCAATTGATTAACATGTCACTATACTCCTTTTGAGATAACATAGGAACTTTCTCTTCTTAAAATAAATGAATCCCTCTTCTGAACAAAGGATTAAAAAGTTGAATGAATTCTTTAACCTGATTATGCATGACCTCAACCTTTTCTTGAACTATTTCCACATGACTATGTTTATTTATCACTTTTCTTTCCCATGCAATGACCAAAAAAATATATTGGATATCTACTTTCCTGATGTCTTCTTCTGTCAGATTGTTTAAGAAATTGATTTCATTATTAGCCGTGTCCATGGATTCTTTGTTCAAGTCCTACTTCTCCATCTGCAAATTTTTTCTAGTTGTTGTTATGAAAATTTATTTATCTAAAATGAAATCTAAATAGGGCCTAATATTAGCCGCTTCCACCATCAGTGCATCCAATATAATATTTTTGCTCCTTCTAGGGATGCTTGGCCTGAAACCTATTTTGCTAATTTGTTGTTCTTTTCTGTCAGGTTCCTACATTTGTGTTCTAATATCTTTCTAGCCTTTTCTTTATTTTAAGCCATGTCATCTAATTCTTTGTTCGGTTTCTTTAAACCAGTGATTTCTAAATCCCTAAGAATCGCTTGAGACATATCTTGAGAAAGAGAGTTTGTGCCAGATTGTACAGAAGATGGAATAACAGGAACTTGTTGTTCCTCATCCTTTTCCTTCAATTCTTTCAATTCCTTTTCCATCTATGCTTTTTTTGTTTCAAAATTTTTCTCTTTTTTAGCTCAGAGTCCTGCATATCTCTCCCACTGCTTCTCCTTCTCTTCAAATTTAAGCAATCTTTCCCTACAATTAATCAATTCAATATTCAAGACTTCCTTTTCTTTTTCAATTTCTCTCAGCTCAGAGGTTTGTATGAGTTGAGTAGTTGGGATACTCAACTTCTTCTTTAACATTTGGATTGCATTTTCTTTTTCCTTTAACAATTTTTTTGTAGCATCCCCTTTATCAGCCTGCCTGTCTACCACTAATAACTCCACCTGAAGTTTCTTTATCTGTGTTTGGTGGGCCTTATTCTCCACCCTTTTTCTGAGCAAGTCCTCCACTCTTTACTTGCTTGATTGCAACTTTGACACCTGTAAAGTTTCCTGCAACAGATCGGTATAAATGATATCACCAGTTTCCCTGTGTAAATGGATCATATCCGTGGTAGGAATCTTCTTCAAATTCATCCTTAACTCAACCACTTTTTCCCTGTAGTCACTGCCAAATTTAAGGTGTCTTTATCATGATGCCTAATAGTCACCAAGGATACATCATGACCAGGAAATTGTCTTACTTCATCGTACAACTTCATCTTTTCATCAAAGGTGTTTTCACCTACATCTTTATATTTATCTAGAAATTCAATTATAGACATATACTTATCTGTAACTCCTTCAGGGCCATTGTCAAATGTGTATTCTTGGACTTCAAAGGATGGTCCTTTGACCTTCACAGTTCTCTTCCAGCTTTTAGTCTTTGCAACCTATACAAGTTGTCTTGGTTTTTCAACCTTTAGCTTCTTGGGATTTCTTACAATATCCTCTTCATCCACATCCATGGATTCTAGGAAATCCCTCTTATTTATCTTTTCAAAGAAACTAGCCAATGAGGTGATATGGGTAGTTGCAACAACAATGCTAGAAATATCTTGTTGAGTAGGAGAACCCCCTGGTACAGGGGAAGACTAATCCCCTTGCATATCTTCACCATCATTACTATCCTTGGGATAGTCTATCCAATTTTCTACATAAGACAATCCTTCTACCATGGAATGCTCAAAGGGTTTGTTCTTATTTGCTTACCTCCTATCTCAAATGATATGGTACGGGTCATAACTGACCAAGGCTTCCATTGAGAACCCAATTTCTCTGAGCATGATTTCAATCGATGGAAGGGATTCTTTACTCATAATGGTAAGAGGAACAATTGTCCATGGAAATTTTATCCCTGAAGTCTTCTTATAGCTCAACAAATGCTCATCTTCCACTATCATCCTTTGTCTAACCAATTCTATTTAAAATACCCGCATGTCAAGAATGCCGGTAAGACATAACATTGGTGAGAAAATCCATATACTCTAATCACAGTATTGTGTTCAGAAAGGAACCAATATCCAACTCTTATTTCAGGTGATAACTGCAATAACTCTTCAATTTCTGGAAGGACTCTGGGTAATTTCTCTTGAAAGAAAACATTGTACAATGGGGCTATAAGAAAATTCATAAAATTGCAATAATATTTACTCATCATTTCTGGGAGTTGTAGGTTATCCTCATTGAATGCTAAAAACATTCTCATAAAAAAATACTGAAACATGAAAAGTTCTCATATTGTAGAATTTTATCAGCTGAGAATGAATGTTCTCAGCTAAAAAACTCATCAAATTTAAGATATGTAGACTGCATGGACTGACTCAAGGGCTCGAACCCTACCTCACCGATGCTAAGGGTGAATATTAGGCTCATCAAGGATTTTGTGATGAACTTATTTGTATCCATGTTTGAGTACATAGGGTACTCCCAAAAGACCGAACACCTTGAGCAATCGCTTCATACAAATAGATCACAAATCAACACACCGATGTTTGTTACATGGTTAAAACCCTTGAGCAAGAAACTGTCCATGGCCCCAGCCAAATAGCTACCTGGAGTAATTTATTATGCAAAAGAAAGAAAGTTACATGAGCTTCTCATAATTGATCAACTAGCCAAGGACCCTCTATGCTATTTAAATAGAGATCATAGACCAATCAGGTGTTAAGCCATGGATCAATGGTAGGTATGATATAAGAGAAGTTGAACCATCGGATTAGAATATTTACAAATGCATACTAATGCACACTAAAGAAACACATTTTTACCTAACGGATATATTACACAAGTTGATCTTAACTAACTCCTAAGTGTCTAAATATCCTGACATCCCCCCTTAAGAACAACTTGGGATAGGATTGAAGGATTTACAAAAGTGACACTATTAGGAGAATGAAGGAGGCATTAGAGCCTATCCCCCCTTAAGGACACATTCCTGAACTCTTAACATAGACCAAAGTTTACAAAACTTCTCTTCTGTAAGAGACCTGGTGAAGATGTCTGCAACTTGATTATCTATAGGGCAATAGAGAACTTCAATAACACTATCATGAACAAGATTTATGATGAAGTGCATATGTAGCTCAATGTGTTTGTTGCGCTGATGTAGAACTGGATCTTTGGAAAGTTTGGTGGCACTTTGATTATCGCACCAAAGTGGAGTAGGTTGTTGCTGCTTGAATACAAACTCTAAAAGGATCTGTCAAAGCCATAAAGCTTCCTAACTGGCATTAACTGCGGCTCGATATTCTGCTTCTGTTGAAGAAAGAGTAAGAGCTTGTTGTTCCTTACAAGCCCAAGTGACAGGTCCAGATCCCAGACTTAAAACATAACCTGTAGTAGATTTTTTATCATCAAGGTCGCCGGCCCAATCTGACTCAGTGAAACAAACCAATCAAGGTTCCCCCCTGTACTATAATGAATCCCAAACTAAATTGTACCTCAAATATATCAAATTATTCTTTTTGCTGCTTTCCAGTGACTTTCATGAGAAGTTTGCATATAACGGGAAACACGACCAACGACAAAGGAAAGGTCAGGATGGGAATGAGTCAAGTATAAAAAACTACCAACAAGCTAACGATACAAGGTGGCATCTAATTCAGGGGAAGTACAAGTGGCAGAAATTTTAAATCCACACTGGAAGGGAGAAGCGGCTGGTTTACAATCTTCCATGTGGAAGTGATGAAGAAGGTCACAAGCATACTTAGATTGGGAAATACAGATTCCTTCTTTGGTTTTCAAGACTTGGAGACCAAGAAAATAATGCAAATGTCCTAAGTCTGACATTTCAAAATTTTTGCTTAAGACTGGATTTCACATGGGTTATAAGTTTAGGGTCACTACCAGTAAGGATAAGATCATCAACATAAAGAACAAGTATGCTTAGATGGTTAACTACTTTCTTGGTATAGACATTGGGGTCAGAATGGTATCTAGAAAAACCAGTGTAAAGGAGAAAGCTATCCATTTTGGCATACCAAGCTCTAGGAGCTTGCTTAAGGCCATATAAGGATTTCTTAAGGAGATAGGCAAGTCTAGAGTTATCCTGAACATATCCAGGAGGTTGTTCCATGTAAATTTTCTCCTGTAAATCACCATGTAAAAAGGTAGACTTAACATCCATTTGATGGACTTCCCAGTTATGTAAGGCTGGAAGGGAAAGAACAAGGCGGATGGAATTCATTTTTGCGACAGGAGCAAAGGTTTCGTTGTAGTCAATCCCTTCAACTTGGGAAAAACCTTTGGCAACTAACATTGCCTTAAGTCTTTCAACACTTCCATCTAATGCATACTTAGTTCTATAGACCCATTTACATCTGACAATTTTTCTTCCTTTTGGAAGGGGAACTAGATCCCAAGTATCGTTTGCCATTAAGGAACGATATTCTTCATCCATAGCTGCATCCCAATCTGTATTTCCTGAAGCTTCTGCAAAAGTTTCTAGATCATGATTCTCCGAAACTTGAGCCAAAAGAGAAGAGGCTCGCTAAAACTGAGAACGTGTTCGATGTTGATCTCTAGGATCACCGGTAAGGTCACCAGCAGCTTCACATGTTGAACGGACCCATTGAGGAAGTATTGGTGTTGGTGCAATTGGAGGAACATGATCAGGCAGAGATGGATTTTCATCCTCACTGTCATCATCAGAAACTGGAGTTGGAAACCTGTCAAGGAAGTTGGAAGAAGAAGAAGAAGAAGGCACAATCTCTGAATCAGGCTCGCATGCCAAAGATGGCACACCCGTCAAGTTAGGCTCGCAGTCCAAGAGATTTTCATCAAATTTAACATCTCTTCTAATGATTATATCATGTGAATGGGGCTGAAGAAGTCTATAACCTTTTACATCTTCAGAATATCCAACAAATATGCACTTTTCACTTTTAGGCTGCAATGCTTTCTGTTTTTCATTCGGAATGTGAGCCCATGCTTCACAACCAAACACACGAAAGTGACTTACATCTGGTTTAATTTTACTCCATGCTTCTTTCGGTGTTATACCTTGTAAAAATTTAGTGGGTGTGTGATTAACTATGTAATTTGTACAATTTATGGCCTCAGACCAATATTGAAGACTTAGTCCCTAGATTGGATCATACAATTAGCCATTTATTTTAAAGTGCGGTTCTTCCGTTTATCTACACCATTTTGTTGTGGTGTATATGGAACAGTGTGTTGTTTTTGGATTCCTTGTTTAGTGCAGAAAGTAGTGAACTTGTTGTTAACATATTCTCCTCCATTGTCAGATCTTAACTTAATAATTTGATGACCAGATTGTTTTTCAACAAGGGCCTTGTAGGCCAAGAACATGTTAAATACTTCGCTCTTAAGTTTTAGGAAGTAAACCCAAGTGCATCTAGAGTAGTCATCAATGAAAGTTAATAAATATTTGAAACCAGAAAAGGAAGTAGATGGAAGAGGACCACACAAATCACTATGCACAAGCTCCAAAGGAACTGAGGCATGCCAAGAGGCACGTTTGTCAAAACTGTCCCGATGATGTTTTCCAAGTAAAAAACCAGAACAAACACCATCCTTTCAAGATACCATTGGAAGACCAGGCACCATATTGTCTTTACATAGTTGTTGCAATGAGCGATAATTTAAGTGACCAAATCGCTCATGCCAAAGTTTGCTCAAGTTATCACTATGAGCAACAAAAACTGAAGGAAAAGGTGATGACCCAAAGTTGTTAAATTTGTACAACCTGGTAATATCATTAACAGTTCCAGTAGCAAGGACATTTTGAGGATTTTTAAAATCCTTGATTACAACTTGGTGAGGTGTAAACGTCACAGTTTTACCTTAACCCAAATGAGTAATTTGATAGACTGATAACAGATTGTAAGAAATTTTTGAAACACATAGTACATCACTGAAATGACCATTTTCTACTATAACTATTCCATATCCTACAACACTTAGAGATCTATCATCACAAACAAATATTTGTTTGGTGTTACATTCATGCATAGTAGAAAAGATGGCTTGATCTTTATCCATATGATAAGATGCTCCAAAATCAATGAGCCATTCATTTGAAGTAGAAGAAGAAGATGCAATATAAGAGTAAGCAGAAGCACAAAGTGCATGTCCATGAGAATTAGATTCTGAAGACGAATCTAGTCTAATGTGGTGCTTCTTCATTGCTGCTTCTAAGGCTGCTATCTTCTTGATACACTTGGATTCATCATGATTATCTTTTCCACAAAAATTGCAATGATGCTCAGTCTTCTTTCCTTTTGGCTTGGATCCTTTGTCATTTTTTAAAGAAGGAGCTGACTAAGAGGGTTTGGGACCCTTGTTGTTTGGCTTATTATTGTGAAAATTTTGTTTCTTGGGAGGATTGGACTTTTCTTTCTGTTAGGAAAATAAGGCTTTCCCAGATGTATCTACATTGTTAATTATTCCAAGATGAATGAGTTTATCTTGATCTCTAATTAAAGAATCACAAAAGGATTCAAGGCTAGGCTCTTGATAGCTAGCTGCAGTCAATGATTATTTCATGGAGTAAAATGTAGATATAAAAACAGAATATGCAGGTCCAAGTTTGGAAAGAATATGATAAATACATTGTTTGTCTTCTTTCTTAATCTTGCCTTCTACACATAAGAGTCTAAGAGTTTTATACTTAGATAAATGGTCTTGAATGCATAAAAAATCATTTGGATTCAAGGAAAGCAACTCATTCTCAAGTTGATGACCCCGGATTTCGTTGTGTTTACCAAACACAAATTCCAACTTTTCCCAAGCAAGATCAAGTTCATCAATTCCAGATATGTGGAATTGCAAATCAGTAGAGATTGACATCCCAATCAATCTATGAGCTTCATCACATCTATTTTCCCATTTAATTTTCTTATCATCATCAGTGGATTCCATTTCTTTCCCTGAGGTTATCTTGAAAAGTCCCCTACTTCGTAGAACATCCTCCATACGATATTTTCATGAGAAATAGTTAGAACTTGTAAGTATAATATCACAAGGGGCGACCATACTATAAAATAATGGATGAAAGAATAGAAAATAACTATTTGGATGCAAAAAGCTCGAAAATATAGGCCATTTTAAAAAAAACGGCACTGAAAACGGATTCTGGATGATGAAGTTATGCTTGATCAAAGAAAATGTTGAAGATGTCCCCAATAGTGACATGGCAGATATTAACTTGACCAACTAAAAAAAAGAACCCCCCTCTTCCCAAGATCAACCTTTGACAATCACTTTACAATAAAGTTGTTTTTAAGTGAGCCACTTCTATAGAATAAGTGATGTTCACTTTTACAATAATTTTACTTTTAAATAGTGCGGCAATAAATTAAAAGACTTAACTAACTCACTTTTTATTTTATTTTATTTATGTGAGATGCACTTTTACAATAAAGTCACTTGAAAATAGAAATTGCATGCACTAAAAAGTAACTTAATAAGACTTGAACTCAACACCTATTAAGTAATAAAACAACTTTGGACCAAGTGAGCTAAGTTTAAAAGGTACATAAATGAATGGAAGGAGGAAGGGTTTTTTTTTTTTTAACTCTTCCCTCTCATTCTCCGTGCTTGCCTTTTTTTTCTGCAAATCACAAAAAAAATTGAAAAACAAAAACAAAAAAAACTTTTTCCACACTACGGGGTTAGATCTTGGTTAGCTTACCCGAAAATTCTACATTTTCAAGTTTTCTCGTTGTTTCTGATTTGCCGTGATCGCACAAGGTGCATAGCAAAGAGCATACATAGCCGAGAAGACAAGAAAAAAAAAATCTTATTGTTTCTGATTCGCTGTGATCGTTCAAGGTGCACGGCAAAGAGCATACGCAGTCAGGGAAGGCAACAATCTGAGACTAAAACAGAAAATATCTAATACTAAAACTGATAAAATATGAGAGATTAAAAAAAATCCGTCACTGTAACATTATACCTTCAGATTTGTCGAAATGGATGTTTCTGGAACAAATGGAAATAGTTTTTGATGAAACGAAAACTATTTCCCAATGGAAATGGTGCTCTGGACGCAATGGAATAGCTCCCACAAGCCAAAAATGCACATAAAATCTATAACTTGAAACCCTTTCAAAGTTTCGGCAACACCGGTTCCATATCTAGATCAAAACCGAAAGCGGCTCTTCATAAATGCTCAGATACAATGTTCAGGTACATAGGGTACTCCAAAAAGACCGAACACCTTCAGCAACCACTTCACATAAATAGATCATAGATCAACACACTGATGTTTGTCACGTGGTTAAAACCCTCAAGAGGGAAACAGT
>LPNX011004217.1:405167-426104 GCA_001517045.1 Pseudotsuga menziesii | reverse complement strand
TAGTCTTGCTTTCCTATGTGCCTTAAAACACTGAAAAAGCAGGCAATAAAGCAGAAAAAGCAGAAGGGAGCCTAGGAGGCCAGGAATAAAGCAGATTTGATTTCCAAGGATTTCCCAAGTGCTCCATGAGTCAATAATGGCAAGTTTGACCTCTATGGATAGGCAATTATCAACTTGCACATGGTGGGACTCATGGACTAGGCAAATAAGACAAAATAAGTGAAATAATGTCTAAGTGGGTAAATACTATGGGTTGATTATTCTAACAAAAGGTGGGGCCATTTAATATTCTATTGGACCCCAGACTATATTCTTCCGCGTGTCTCAATTTTGTGGAATTGATCTCAAGCATCAATCAAAACCACCTTACATCTTTGTCATTAAAGCCGAAGGGGCCTACCCAATTCCACCAAATTTAAAAGTGATTCCTTCTGCACACGTTCAACCAGCGGAATTGTTCTCTGCCCAAGATCTTTCTCTAGATTGATCATCATCATTGAAACATGCCCTTTCTTTTAAACTATTTCATAAATTTGAAATGCAATCTTCTGCAAACCCTTAAGATTAGTGAAATTTACCTATTCCACTGATATAGACCATCCTCGATCTTGGCCCTTGAAACTTGCTGATTTTTAAGCGATTCTGCAAATCCAAAAATCCTTTTTCATTATGAACTTTATATGATCCAGATGGAGATCGGTGGACACCCACCTATTCCACTAACTCAAAACAATTTTCCATTGTGGCAATTTCCTAGTTATTTTTCCATGGATTTTTGGGTCTGAAACTTTCGTAGCTGTTTTGAGACCCTAAATGATGTTTTTTGGTGATTCGGGGGCCAAATGTTTTTAATTGGCATTCATTTTTTTGACCAAAAGTTTTAAATCTTAGATAGACCTTTCCAACTAGCTATCGAATGCCCAAATCGGAGATCGTATGCAAAAGTTATGACCCAGAGAAGTTGACTGTTCAACTTACCACCTTGGGGCCGCAAACTTTATGACGTTTCATCTTCTAGGGTTATGTTTTAGACTTTTGGGGTTCTCACCCTCATTCTTATTATAAATAGGCCCCTTTGGCCTCATTTTGTATTCATCTTTGCATGGATGAGCGTAGCAGTCACATCTCTTCTCAGATATAGCTACCACCATTTTAGCTATTGTATTACAGTCTGTTCTATTTCTGCCATTTAATAGAATATTTGTTTACTGTATCTCCTTATCTTTGCAAAATGTATGTTATTATGATTCTGTATCCATTCTTTCATTTTGTTCACACATAAATTCGAATCAGTGGTATCAAAGCAATCTTCTCTTTGAGTGTTTCTTGGCACATGTCCCCGACAAGGTCAGAGTATAGAGAGTTTGGTCTCGAACTAGTTTCACTTGATCATTCTTGCCGTCCCAAACGATCTCCCATGGAGGAAGAAAAGAGAGATGATGGAGCACAATATCATATCAAGTCGCTTCACGAGGAATCCCTCAAGTGACATAGGAACAAAATGATGGATAGTTTCACCCAAATCCTTCTACGAATTCCGGTAGCGGCAAGTGCATATTCAATGAGCAGCTGGTTTGGGGATGCAACTCCCTTTAAGGTACAAATTAAATTTGATATTCCTTTATTTGAAGGAAAAATCAATGTAGATGCCCTATATAATTGGTTAAATGTTCTAGAAGGATATTTATCTGTCCACAATTTCTTCGACACGGAAAAGATCACCTTTGATCTCATTAAGGTAGTCCCCCATGTCCAAAATTAGTGGGGTACTTATTGGGAGAAAAACTCATTAGACGATTATGGAATGTTTGAGATAAATTAGACTTGGTCCTCTTTCATAGATGTCATCAAGGAACAATATTACCCCGTGGGAAACTATGATGACCAGTACACAAAATGGGCCATTATGCGTCAAGAAAGGGACCAGACGGTGTCAGAGTACACCAACAACTTTCATACCTTGCACACAAAGCTGGGTATCAAGGACTCCGAGCGGCACCTAATTCTGAAATATCGCAGTGGTATACACCGATACATCCAAACTAAGATGGAATTCCTTGATATCTCTTCACTTGGATCCACCTATCGGTATGCTGTCAAAATCGAGGAGAAATTTCAACAAAAGAACAAGCGAGACTCTGGACCAGCGCACCCACCGCAGAAGCAATGCAAGGGAAACCTTGGCCCACAAAACACAGGACACAAAAAGGAAAAACTAGTTCCCGCCACAAGTAAAGAAGGGGGATGGAAAGACAAGGAAGGACACCAAGAAATGGTGTGAATTTCATAAAATCCCTTGGCACAAGACTGATGAATGTCGCTTAAAGCAGTCATTAGTGGCTGAGATCAAAGCTTCAGAATCAAATCCCAATTCTAATTCTGAACCCAATGCCACAGCCGCTAACAATGGGAGGAATATCATTGATGCATATCGCACTGCCACTATTGCTACCACACAGATTCAACTAGAGGATCCTAAAGAGTTAGAGGCAGATAAGCACCTCTTCCACTCGTAGATGTGGGTGAAGGGAACACCTCTACATTTTTTGTTGACAACGGTAGCCAAAAGAATCTGTTCTCAGCAGAATTCGTCAAAATATTGGAGCTTCCGACAACACCGCACCCACAACCCTACAAAATCGGTTGGGTAAGCCAAGGACAAGGTATCCACATTACTCAACAATGCCTCCTACCATATGGAATCAATTCTTTCAAAGACAAGTTACTGTGTGATGTGGCCCCACTTGAAGTCTATGATATTCTTTTAGGACAACCATATATGTGGAAGCGTCATGATGTATATGAGTCATGGCCTTGCAGTGTCATTTTCACTTTGGGAGGACAACTCTACCGGAACCTAGAGATAGTTGTACCTACCACAGTCTCGCAAGGTAGTAAGATAAGTCCCACACCAGGAAATTATTCCTCCTCACAATTGCATCTGAAGGAGAACATAAGATCATAGAGACCTCCACACCCTCTACCCAGGGTGTCTCTGCTTATCATACACAAGAATAAAACAGAGCCATCGTTTCCTCATCTATCCGAGTACGTCTACAATGCAAGGCCACGTATTCAAGGTGCTCCTCCAAAAACAAATCATCCACACAACAATTACAACCCTCTTGGGATGCCAAAGAAAAGTAGCCTCTTCACTTTAGCAAATGTCGCACTAGGAGATCAACTCAACACACAGTTCAATTTATGATATGGGATTCGAATCAATGGATACCATTGCTTCCCAAGGAGGGAGGATTGATCCAAATGGAGATCGATGGCAACCCACCTATTCCACAAACTAAAAACAATTTTCCATTGTGGAAGTTTCCCACAAGTTTCCTAGTTATTTTTCTACGATTTTTCGGCTCCTAAACTTTCGGAGTCATTTTGAGGCCCTAAACGATATCTTTTGGCTATTTGGAGGCCACATGGTTGCCATCAACATGCATTTGGATAACCAAAATTTGTAAATCTTAGATAGACCTTTCCAATGAGCTATCGAACGCCCAAATCAGAGATCGTATGCAAAATTATGACCTTGGGAAGTTGATTGTTCAATTTACCACCTTGGGGCCGCAAACTTTATGACGGTTCATCTTCTAGGGTTACGTTTTGGAATTTTGGGGTTCTCACCCTCAGTCTTATTATCAAGAGGCCCCTTTGGCCTCATTTTGTATTCAGCTTTGGATGGATGAGCGTAGCAGTCACATCTCTTCTCAGAGATAGATACCACCATTCTAGCTATTGTATTACAGTCTATTTTGTTTATGCCATTAAATAGAATATTTGTTTAATGTATCTCTGTTATCTTTGCAAAATGTATGTTATTATGATTATGTATCTGTTCTTTCATTTTGTTCACACATAAATCCAAACCATTATATTTGCGAAATGGATTCCTCCCTTCGATTTGATCTGACTATTGATCTTCGTCATGGAAATACACCCCTTTTCCACATTCTTTCGCCGATCTAAACATTTTCTTTCTCTTTGCACCCTCAAACAAAGACATGGTTTATGACTATAGATCTTATACTCATTTTCATCTAATGGATAGTGGGACCTGTGGGATAACTTGTTCCTGCTTTTGTCAAAACCCACAAACCCATTTATTTAAGTCTTTTCTTCTTTTGCATAAAATCATTAATATCCTCCAAAGTCATATGATATAAAAATTAGACAAACCTCATTCCTTCTTTTACAGGTCCAACCCCTTCCAGTTACTTAGCACAAAAGCAGTGCTAACTCCTTGGAGTTTTACATTTTAAAGATGTGTACAATCCTCCTATTCACAAATGTCATTGGTTTGATTTGCATCATATACCATAATATACTTAGAAACCTACCCTATTATAAATCAAGGTATTTGGAAATCCAAACTGAAACAAAACATGCTTAATAAGAGCTTAGCATTGGCTTCCATAGTTACAATCTTCTTGTAGGGTGAAAAATGTTCCACAATAGAGAATAACTTAAAAATCAAAGAAGAACAATTGTTACCATTATTGGTTGAAGTAAAAATGAACTTAAAATTCATGGATATTGACTATGAAGTATTAGGTGGAGTGGGTATAGGAGGGTATAGTCTTTGATTATTGATTGCAGCTTTAGCAATGATATAAATAGTATAAACTATGAGATATTTGTTGATTTTCTATCTAATATTTGTCTAGTATAAGTAATTCTCCATCACCACTACTACCTTTTCAAGCCTGAAACTCCCTACAGTTGAGTATCATGTGCCTCCCAAATCATTTTCACATTCTCTCTTAAAGAAAAATAAAGATAGAATATATGACCAAAAGTCCATATTCTAGGTGAAACTCAATATTTGTTTACCTATGACTAATATTTGGTATATAGAAACTAAGTCAAAAGCAGTGTCATATAAATATGGCCACTTTGAAGTCTTGTTTCTGCAAGAATTAATAAATGTCAATGATGTATCACTATTTTAAGTAAGAAAATCCATCCATTTACTTATTATTTCAACACTTAGAGCAAAAAAAAAGGGATATTATGTAGATGTATGTAGTGTGCATTCTAGTTACAATTATATTTTCATTTCCATTATTTACTTGTATGATAAAGTATTCCTTTGTATAGTTAAAATGCAGACTAATTTATTGATTGCACGCATTGACTCTTAAGAATAGGTTCATTGCGCACGTTTTGAAGAGATCTTGATCAACACATTTAGATCATGACCCAAACATATATTTCAATTTCAGTGTAGTTAAATCCTTGTTTAGTGAACAAATCCACCCTTAGCACAACAATCCACCCTTGGTGTAGATAGATCGTGGCTTAAAACATTTTGAGGAATATCAAGATGAACAGATCATGGATGATATCCCTCAAAATCCATGTGTTATCCTATGTCCACTATGTGTTACTGCACGTTACCATTTTTTGTGTTTTATTGTTGAACGCAACGTGTGATAAAGTTACTTTTCTTTGAGTTAGACAAGATTTTCGATCGAGTAGTTAAAGAGTTTTTTTTTTTTTTTTTTTATATAATAATTTCAGACAATCTAGCTTTTAGGATGTCACCCTTTTTATTATGATGCTATCACGCTCAGCTTGGACATCGACGGTTTAAAGACCGTTTCTGCATGTAAACAAGTTTAGATATATTTTAATAGATAAATTACTTGCTTCCACATATATCTGAGTAGTTCCTCATTCTTGTGGTGATCTTGGATAAGGGAACATCCAAAGGAATCACAATATCTTGTTTTTATTAGAATACATTAATTATTTATATTGTTTTTAGTTATTTTTGCAAAAATAGAGTAGTTATATTTATTGTATTTTGCATAAGTTACTACATTTATTGTTAGAATGTTGTTTTCATCGATTTGTTTTCTTAATATCAATATGATATCATCGATTTGTTTTCATCGATTTGTTTTCTTAATTGCAATTTAAATATGAAATTTGCATTTCTTTCAAATATAATATTTCATTACCATAACTTGGTTAATGCGAAGCCCTTTGCATGTCTGATCACTTGCATGGAACTCCTCGCTTATGAATTTCTACATTAAGTAACCTAAAAGTAAAGTAATGGGAGAATTTCACTAAAATCTATCAACTAAATGAAAAATATTACTCTATGCTTTCTCGTGATGGTATTAATGAAGAACTAAGTTCCAATTCAGTAAATTGAATCGTTTGTTGTCACAAACCATAGTTAGAAGTTATTTAGCACCTTCTTGTGTGATAAATATAGATTATATTTGTTCATTGATTGAATGAGTATTTACTATTTTTATGCTACTAGAAACCTTTCATTACTTTTTTTAGTTGCATATATTTTGCAAAACCCTCAAAAATTCGTGTGGATCTCTGGATTGACAATTACAATTTAAAGGTTTAGACACGGTATTCTTGTTGGGATATTGTTTGAATGGATACAATATTGATGTTGATATTAGATCCCACAACTTTTTAGGGTCATTGTCGAGGAGGCATTTCAAATGGAAAAGGGGACATAAAATATTACTTAATCAATATTCTTATTCATGCTAACTTCAAGAAAGTATATTTCAACCCTTGTTTTTTTTTTTTGACTAGGGGAATCGACAACTGGGGCTGAGCTGGTACTCACGTGACACGGGGTCCAGGGATCCATTCCCACTACCACTATAACCCTAGGTGCCCCACACCCGCTGCAAGACATGGGACACAGGTAAACCCGGGTGGGATTGATCTTGTGACCTCCAATTTACAACAAGTGACTTCATAACAACGACAACGGAACCGCCAATGAGCCACACCTGTGCGGGCTATATTTCAACCCTTGTTATTCTACTATTTGATTAAATATTTCAATTTTCAAAAGTAGATTAGGCAATTATCTTGTTAAAAAAGAAAAATTAGGAAACAAACACAAAATCTATTTCCAAAATACTTATAAAAAGAAGAGAAAAAACGCACACCATTTCATAGCCTGAATTTGTAGAGATAGGCACACGTTCGGTCAATTTTCGACAAAAAAATCTCATTGAAACCAACACAAGATAAAACCATATTAGGAGATAATATGAAGAAAATATGAATAAAATCCTAAGATCAACTCTCCTCCTTCCCAACACATCAGAAGAATTGGTCTATTTGGCACTACTTTGGAGGAAGATTCCACTCTTTCTCTACTGATCTAGCAATTAAGGGAGAAAACCTAATGGTATATGAGGAGAATCATTTAAATTTCCCATTAGAGGAGTGAATTATAATGATTCTATAATGAATAGTATCAACCCTACTACCTTACCTAACTTACATGGTCTAACCTCTCAATATCTATACTCCTTATTATTTGAATTGAAGGTAGTGTGCATAACTTATGATTACACCATGGATGCCCAGAAACTTAACCTCTTTCCCTCCACTTTAAAATATTATTCCTTGATGTGGTTCATGAGATTGGAAGAAAACAACATCATTACATGGGATCAGATGAAAGGTACCTTCATTGAAAAATATAGAGACTACTGCAAAGTTAGGGAAACTAGGGATGCAATTTTTAGGATGATGCAAGGAGAGAATGAGTCACTAGAATACTATGAAGAGATATTTCAGTTGATTTACAAGAGATCTCATAGGTGTACCTTAGATCATGAGTCTCTTAAGCTCATACTCCTAATATGATTTAGGGAAGAACTCCTAGAAAATCTAAAACTATTATCTAATGGTGACATTTACCAATTGGACTATGATGAAATCAAGTAGATCTTTAAAAATATTTCTAGATCCACAAGTAAAAAATTAGAGGAAAGATCATTCACTTTTAATAAGACAAGACCTCAAATTCTACATTGACTAAATATGATATAGGAAACCTATTGCATGATATGAAATCATACATCCTTCACTGCTTAGCACTACAAATGGACTCCATGTAAGAAAAAATAAAAAAGGAGGAATTTGATAATGACTTAGCTATCTTTTATCCTAGATTCAGAACTAAAGATTAAACGAATGACCGCCTATTGGACCTAATGTAGTTACATGCAAATTTTTTGAATGTTGTGGAATCTATTATAATAAACATCCCACTGAAAATTATTCCTTTGTGCCCCCTCTAAAGGTCGTTATTTATGTTCCATAAGGAGATGTAGAACCCGTTTGGTATGTCAACTATAAAATAACATGACGTCGATACCTTTCCAGTATCCTTATGGACAACCACATTATCAAAATTTTAAAGGAAAACAACCTTATCATCCTTATGGACAGCCACCTTATTAGCAATCTTATGCACACGAAGCATTTTGTAACATCCCCGAACCTCCGACCGACGAAGAGGACACTACCATACCATTAACTATCTGGGAAACTAACCCCATGAACATACACACATAAAAACTGAAATGCTTTGAAGTAAAACATGCATACATTGTTACCATACAATGGAAGCAAAACCATACATTTAAGCATTTAGCATGTTCATCATTTTCATTAAACAAAAAAATACAATTTGCAGAGATGAGATAGTCAATAATACTTATGTTATGAAGGATTCGTCCTGCAACCAGCTACGTCGCTGCAACGTTCCACCCAACCATAGGCTAGTGTGCTTCTTAATCTCTCAGCAACAATGCCACCCCCGAGTTGGGAATGATTCCCCAAGGAATAAGGAACTAAGGAGGATCACACATAGCCAAAGATACACAAATCAGCCAAGCCAACACAGTTGGGTTTATCAGGCCATCAGGGAGCAGGAAAAAAAAATGAATGCTAAGTTGGTGGGCTCACTGAAGTGCTAAGGACACCTACACTAGAACTAGCCTGAATTCTGGGACACCCACACACACCCAACACAAGGATTCAATCCCTTCTCTGCTACACAGTCCCTGAGGCCCTGACTTCCCTTCCAATGCTATTCAGGGGTTGTGGAGAAGAAAGCCAACCCTCTAGCTCTATCTATATAGTTCCCAAACACACTAGGTTTATCAAGCATACCAATCATTCATTCACACTCCAACACAGTCCAAAGACCAACCACTGCATACACACAACAAGACAAGCAATTCACAGCTCTGTGAAAGAAAATCAAACACCACCGAGGAAACCGAGGTGACAATTCAAGTAATACACAACTATGACTGGGAAATTCGATTCCTTAGTCATTCTTGGCCCTATCGTGGCCAAAATTACCCAATAAGAACCCACAACAACCCAAAAATGTAAATGAACCCACAACAAACCAAAAACGTGGGGAAACCAATGACAATCGATTTCTCAACTGTGTGAGGAAGGAAAAATAACCCATGTGGAGGTGAATTCATACGATCAGACCCACAATGAAGATAAATACACAAATCAAAATCCCCAACCTCAAAATTCACACACACAGCCAAATCGTTCATGTGAGGCCGCCCTCCCAGCTCTCCGCGTGAGTAAAAATGCCAAGACATGTGCATGAGGAGAAGAATGACTATCTCTACGTGAGGATGGGCAAGAATGCAAGAATTCCCACATGAGGGTGAAAGAGTCTGCTAGTGGAGTGTGTGTGTGGGTAAGGCTTGACAGTCTTGCCACACACCACTGCTCAGCAATAACTGCCCAACTAACAACAGAGGTTTTTAATTTGGTAGTGGACTGATTGAGACAAGGGAAGGTGAGTAAGACAAAAAGGTGGTTGACATCTAAAAGGGTTTATCAATTGACACTTGGATTTTCCCCAATGGCTCCCAAGGGTTAAATAATTTCCCTCCCTATCCTTAGGAAAATCATGCCCTTTTCATCATGGTTGCATTGACATAGCTGGTTGGGGTTTATTTTAATTAAAGTGCATATTTACATGATGCCAAAACTATAATGTGTCGAATATCATGGTATATCATTGACAACGATTTTGATTTCCGAAACATTAAATGCTAAATCGATGGTGGGGCTTTTTCCTTTAGCTCCACACCACGATTAGTTACAATATATACATCATATACATTTAATGTAAACGGGGTCAAAACCTAGGTGTTACACATTTCAGCAGTCCTATGCACAATTTTTTTTGTGAATTATTATGGGAAGAAACCCTATTCTACACCTAAATAAACACCTAGTGGACAAGCCCAAAATCCGTTACCTAATAAAGCATAAAATCCTCAAGAAATTCCTCCTGCATATGGGAAAAAAAATTCTCCTACAAGGTGGAGGATGAACCAACAATAACATGCCCTCATGCTTCCTCCAATGAATACTTCCAACTAGCATCAACATTATAAATCTACTCATCCAACCTATAGACTACTACTGTGAACTCAGCCATCTCCAAATCCTAACAATAAACAATCTCAACCTTTGTACAACAATGAGGTGACAAATTATGCAACATATTCTATGAACGTAATGAAAGAAAATGAATTAAATCTACATTCTAGGAAAATTGTTTCAAATCATCTTCCACCTATTTTGAAAAAACAACACGATAGCTATTTTTCACCCACATTAAATCAATTTCTTCAAGAAAATCCTATAGAAGAAGAAGGGAACTTAGGATGCTCACCATCCCCTATTCCTCCATTTCTCCATAGATTAGAACCTAGAGAGCTAGAAAGATATGAAAATACTCTTTTGGAGGAGCTAAAAGATCTATGCATGAAAATATCCCTTTTGCAAGCCATTAAAGAGATACCAAGATGCAATCATTTCATTAAGGAGACATGTATAAAAAGACCAGGGAGAAAAAGGAAAGATCCTACAACCATAAATGTAGTAGGAAAACTAGTAGCTCTGATGTTAGGAAAAATTCTTAATCCTAAATATGTTGATCCAGGTATCCCCATAGTTGATGTACACATAGGAGGAATTATAATCCATAAAATTCTAGTTTATTTAGGGACATCAATAAATGTTATGACCAAGGATTCCATGCTACAGTGAACCTTAAAAAATTTCTATGGAATACCACCACTGTCTTATAGTTGACAAATACTTCTACAATCTACCCTAAGGTTATTTTAGAAGACAATTTTCTCTACATAGATTGATGGTAGTATCCTACTGATTTTATTTTCCTACAAAACAAAATCTAAGCTCAGTGGATAACCTATCATACTTGGAAGGAAATTTATTTTAGAAACTAATGCACATATCAATTGTATACAAGGGGACATGA
Source organism: Pseudotsuga menziesii (assembly GCA_001517045.1). Lineage (NCBI taxonomy): Eukaryota > Viridiplantae > Streptophyta > Pinopsida > Pinales > Pinaceae > Pseudotsuga > Pseudotsuga menziesii. The sequence goes on along the minus strand of LPNX011004217.1, from coordinate 414,979 downwards.
CCATGACAAATTGTCCAAAAAAGAAAAGACTAAATCTTTACCTCCCTTACAAGCCTTATCCTATGACTTGGGTTGAGGTCACCAACATACTAGGGTTGAATAAGATTACATCTAGGAATTGATTGCACACATAAAAGATTCTTTATTAACAATTAGGATCAAATCAAAACATAAATAGAGTTTAGGGAAGAGAATTGTATGCACCTTTTTACGAAGGTTGGACCTAAATTTCTCTGAAACCTTGATTTATGCTCCTAATCTTTAGCCCAAGAACCTGTAAAATCACTCCAATACCTTCCAAAAAACATTTGTATACAAACATAATGTTCAATTTCATACAAAACATATATATAAAGCATATAATCAAATGAACATCAACATATAATCAAGTTTTAGACATGAATGAACACAATTGTTAGGGAAGGGAAAGATGTCAATTTATCATTAATGAATAGAAAAAAGTACAAATATTCTTATTTCTACTCAATAAACTCTTAAAAAATTGGATCTGGGTCTCCTTGCTTCTCTTCTCCAACACACCCAATCAATCTCCATATCAACTAGGGATAGGACATCATATGCACAAAGAAATAGGGGATGGAGGAAGAATTTCTCCAGGATAACGTTAGTTATCCACAATATACCTCCCATGGATGATATATCTTTCGTTTCAAGGGGAAGGATATGGTTACCATCAGAAGAAAATAGTTGTAACTGAGGAGGAAGTTTTCAAAACCACCAAAATTGCTCCAAATTTCAACATTTTTTTTATATTTTTGAGGGATGCTCTGGTGGGAAAGGGGAAGCCTACATGTAACACACACTTATAACACTATAAACATGCGTGTGAAGGGAAAAAATTATTTTGGACCAAGTGCAAGGGGCATTTTGGGGAAAGAATGCCATTTTTAGGGATATTTGAGGGGTTTTGGGGGCTCCAACTGCAGTCAAAATTTCTCTTATTGTTAAGTAATCATTAGCTATGTTAATACCATAATTTTAAGCACCAAAATAATGCTCTTCCATCCATAATTTCCTTTTGGTGAGTGACAATATGTTTATGAAGTGTTGTCACAAACGAAGAAGTGAAAATTTGGGATACCATCTATGGATAGAAGGAGAGTATTATTTTATCATCGTAATCACAATTTTCTCACCATTAATACTACTTTAGAACTGATGCCACCTCGGGAATATATGGTCATTTCCAAATTATTCCAAAAAATTTACAACAACTCCGTATTTCAATGAGAGAAGTTTAGCATTCAAGAGTTGGAGATTATAGGAGAAGAGGAACTAATATGAAAGAAAATTTTCCTCATGGAGGAAATAAAAGACTCTACCAAAACAATGGAAGTTTCTCCTTGTAAAATTTTCTCCATTTCCATTCATTGACTAAGTGTTAGATAGCCTAGAAGGAAAGTGTAACACCCTGGTTTTGACCCCATGGTATTGAAATTGTACATGATGTATATATTGTATTAAATCATGGCAAGGATCTCAAGGCCAAGGACCTTCCATTGATTTGGTGTTTTGTTTATATGCGATCAAGGATCGATTCCTATGGTTTCTCATGTTGGTCAAATGCAAAACATTTTGGAATATCATGTAAATATGTAATTTAATAAAATACCACAACTAATTATGCACTGCAATGTGAAAGAGATGGGGGCATGATTTCACAAGGAATAGGGAGGGGAGTTAGTAAAACGCCTGAGCCATAGGGTGAGACCACATGTCAATGGTGAAACCCATAAACCCTTAGCTACATTTTTGTCCTCTGTCCTCAATCATTAATTCTTTCAGAATATCAATTGAGGAAGTTAATGCCGTAGGCAGAGCAAGGCATGGCAGTCTGTTTCGTGACTGAGCTTTCCTGTAGCCTGTAGTCTGGGTAGCCGCATTATTAATTTTGATGCAAGTAAGCACATGGATGTGTGCCAGTTCATTTTTCCCTCAGTCGTGAGAAGTTTTTGTTGTTGTTCTAGGTGTATGGTTCATTCATTCATGCGTTGTTCATCATTCATTCACTAGGATGCATTGTTCACTCTCTTGAGTCATGGAACAGGTTGATATGCTGTGTTTTTATGTGTGACAGTGTGGTATGGAAACCTGGTTGTTGTGTTACATTGTTATCCTAAGCTACATAGTGGTATGAGACACTGTTTCTATGTTTTACAGAGTGAAGCCCTATCTTGTTGTGTCTCCCTGTGTTTTTTGCTGTTATGTGAACCCTGGTTTGGGTCTAAACTGTATACAATACTTAGGAGTGGAAGAGACGAGGAATGGGATTGATAAATCTAGTGTAGAGATGAACCTCATGAAAAGATAAGAGTGGAAGTTGAATCTTCACTTCATGCCCTAAAGAGCACTGGAAGGAAAGGCATAGCCTGAGGGACTGTGTAGCAGAAAAGGGGATGCTTCCTTGTGTTGGGGTGTAGGTAATGTGGATTCCAGGCTAGATAAATCTTGTGGAGGTGTCCCTCGCTCTTGAATGAGCCACTATCTTATCCATTCTACCCTTCCACTACCTTATCATCCTGATAAACCCAAAGGATATTGACTTGGTTGACATCTTGATAAACGCAATTGTATATTGTCTTGGCTAGGAAGCCTGGTAAACCCAATTGTATATTGTCTTGGTTGAGAATCCTGATAAACCCAACTAGTAGTTGGCTTAGTTGTGTCTTACTGTGCATTTTGGAAATGTGTGATCCTTAGCTGGACAACCTGATAAACCCAACTGTGAATAATGGCTTGGTTGAGTTGCTTGATAAACCCAGCAGTGAGATGGCTTGGTTGTGTAGCTTGATAAACCCATCTGTTGGCATGGCTGGTGCTTAATGTGAATGTTTTCTTGACTATGTGAAATCTGATAAACAAAACTATTAGTTGGCTTGGCTTTGTATCCTGATAAACCCAACAATGTATTAGCTTGATTTCTTGCATCCTGATAAACCCAACTGTGTGTTGGATTGGTTTGACAGTCTGATAAACCCAAATGAAGGTTGGCTTGATTGTGTGTGATATGATATGGTTGCGTGTGAGTCTGTTGTTCCCTAGTTCCTTATGGAAATCATGCCCAACTCAGGGGTGGAAGTGGTGTTGTGAGATTAATGAACACACTAGCCTATGGTTGGTTGGAACATTGGAGCGACATAGCTAGTTGCGGGACATTGTCATCTTCAAGATAAGTATTCTCTGTTAATCTTATTTATGCAATCCATTTGCTTATGAATGAATTGAATATGATGAATGCTTGCTAATGATTTCAGTAGAGTTTACTATTGTTAAATGTCCCTGCATTTGCATCTGTATATGCCTCGTATGTTTCAATTCATTTTTATTATGATCATGGAGGCTAGAAGGCTGGTTATAGAGTCAGAAGGAATCTGACTTAAGTATTTCCGCACCCCGAAATCCTCCTGTGGAAGGAAGAAGGTGGGAAGAAGAAGAGAGAAGTGTAACAAGGAAGAATGATGGTTTTCCACACCCCAGAATCCATCTGCAGAAGGAGAAAGTCAGAAGTGTAAAAGGAGTCAAAGATTCTAAGGAAAAGGTGTGTTTTCCACACCCTAGGATCCGCTTGCGGAAGGCGGGATGTGGATGAATAATTCTGTCAAAAGTTGTTTTTCTGATTTCCAAATTCCGCAGTGGAAGGTGGAAAGGTGGAATTCTAAAGGAAGAAAGCGGACAAGTCAAGGTATCGATTTGTTGGTTTTCCAATTCCCGAGTCCCGTAGCGGAAGGCAGACAGGGGGAATGTGGAAGGCTGAAATGTGGGTAAAGTATTGAATGGATTTTTAATTGCCTTCTAATTCCTTAGAAAACAACTAAGAAGTGTACATTAATTGTCAACCCGAGGTTCGTTGAGAACTTGCGAGTTACCGTGCACTGTATATGCAAACCACAATCTCCTCTTACATTGGTTTATCTACTGTGAAGTTGTAGTTCAATAGCCTTACTTACAAACAATGGTATGAGCAGTTACATTGTCTTGGCAAGGAACTAGCCATCTAATTAACTATTGAAACTAAATTGCAGGGAAAGAAAATCACATGACAGGAAAGTAAATGCTAAAACTAGATTCACACTTTACTTGAAAGTGAATGCTAAACTAAATCACACTCTACTGGAAATCAAATTCTAAACTAAATTCAAATCTACTAGAAAGAAAATGTTAAAGCTAATTCACACTATGCAAGAAAAGTAAATTCTAGAACTAAGTCACACTTTGCGGGAAAAGTAAATTATAAATCTATGTTCACCACACATTTGATAGAAAGATAAATTGCAGAAATAAAATCTAAAAGCTATCCTTGCCAAATACAAGTTACTGTTTATGATCCAAGGGAGTAAATAATATTATTGCATTAAGCTCAATGATGGTAAAATAAACATTTAAATCTCTATCTATGCATTGAAATCAAATTGCAGAAATAAAATTCGCACTTCATAAGAAATTACAACTAAGCAATGAAGTACAACTACATCAACATAAAATGAATAAAATCATATTGCAAAAGAAATTATAAAACTAAGATCTAATTGAATCAAGATGAAAGTAGAGCTTTATTCCATCATCATTTGGACTATTTCTCTAAGATTCCTCCCATAGAATGGAGAATGAACTCTTATTTATACATGATTTCTCTACAATCAATAATAAATGAGGATCCAAAATATTCTCAACAAATTCCTAAAAGTTTGGATCTCAAAACTAATTCAAAATTAATCCAAGATCCTTGCCAAATAATCAATTATAATATTTATCCAAGATTCTTTTCATATCCAAGAGGTTAATGATGCTCCTTAATCCATAGAATGACAAGTGGTTGATGATAAATTCGAATTATTGATTGTTTTTTAATTTCTGTAGGAGGTTCCGTAGTTTTGTGGAGTTTTTGTAATGCTGCAGATACCTACATAGTTTCCGTAATTCTGTAACTACCTATAGAGTTACATATACATGTAGAGTTTCTGTAGTTCTGCAACTGCCTATAGAGTTTTTGTATTTCTACAGATACTTGTAGAGTTTCCGTAGTTCTACATATGCATGTAGATTTTCTGTAGTTCCGTAACTGCTACAGAACCCCCTCAAATATGTTGTAGTTGCTTCCAACAATTGATTCAATATTCAAAGAAAATACATAGTACACTAATTCCCTCAATGTTAGTAAAAAATCAAATGAAATACTAAGACATGAATGGAAAAATTACTTGAGCATAAAACCCTGGATATGATCGTAAGAAGAGATTAATGCATGAACATGGATAGGAAAAAGGCATTATAGATAAGGTGAAATGGTGGTAAAAATATGCTAAATCTAAGGCCTGTCATCTCCCCCAAACTGAAAATGTTGCATGTCCTCATGCAACCCTATGTCAACCAAGCTGAATGATGTTCATTTTTATGTATGACTCAAAATGAATCATCAACAAACCACCACTAATGTACCTGATCATTAAGAGGTATGAAATATTATTTTTAACAATCCTCCATGCCAACTTAACTTTTTCAATGCAAAAATGCAAGCCAATAGACTCACAATTTGCAGATTTCATAAAAAATGTGTTTTTTTTTCAAAAATATAAACTGAGTTTTTACCAAACTTTGCAGGGGTGTTAGGAATGCCTTTATGCTTCTCCCAGCCAAAAATTGGAGAAACCCACATCACGTTTTTTGAGAAAATGAGAAAATGGATGTAGGAAAATGGTTGTAGGTGACTATGCTTGATTTCTCAAAAACTAGGCATTGGATTGAGCTGAAACTTGGTGAATTTATTCTTATTACCATAATATTTATCTCCTCCAAATTTCATGAAAACCCACATCACCGTTTGAGAGATATCTCCATTTCAATTTATGCAATTTTAAAAAACATGGATGAGTAAAAGGATGGCTTAGCCATCATGAATTTTTTATCCTTGGCACTTGAACTCATTTATGTACATGGCAGCACTATAATTGAAGTGGTGGAAAAGAAACATCCAATCCATAGTCTCATAGGCTTATAATCTCCTTCATTATGACCATATCATGCCCAATTAATTTCTGGCAATTATTTAATACCATCTCCAAAGCGTTTTAAATTCTTCAAATAGAATATAGTTTATTTGGACTGGTTTCCCTCAAAAACTTGGGTTTGAACATTCTTCATTTATCTTGAACCACCCATAATCTCTTCCAATTCAAAGTGTGCTCTTAGGATTCCTTTCAAGCCCAACGTTTTAGTGAAGGAGAAATGATACTAAGTAACAACCATAAGATACTAATGCAAACCTGAATCAATTCCATCATGTGTTGATCTTCAACTTGCTCAAGGAAATATGGAGTATACAATATTCATTTCTCTCAAATCGAGGAAATTGCTTCTTCTCCCCCAAACTGAATAATCTGCGTGTCCTCATGCAACAATGTATTCCTCATCGAAAGGATAGTGCATCCACTGTGTGGAAAATATTTGGAGCAAAGAAATATGGCTGGTATTGGCATTAGAAGAGTCTTGAAAGAAGACCTGCAAATAGCTATGACAGATGGGAAAATGATATTTTTTTCTAAAAGCATCACTGTTAATGCTATTTGCAATTCTTAAAGAAAAATAATAATGAAAGTGAGATCTGCTGCCCCTCTTTCCATTGAACCAATTTTTCAAAATGCAACAACCATCTATATTTTGAGCATTTATGTCCAAAACTCCATATTCTCCTTCTTAAATACTAAAAATGGACCCATTTTCAAGATATTGCTAACCAACTCACCATCTCCAGTAGCAACAACATACAACAACAACCATAAACCATATCCATTATAGTAGCCTGCAAATATTCTGTAGCAACCTGTAGATGATGTGTAGCATATATTCTTGTGACTTTTTCAAAGATTGTAGACACTACGGTCTAGCATCCAAACACTCCATGATGCTTGTAATGCATTATGTTGTTCCCAGGCCCATTATTCATTTGTGAAATATGTTGGTTATAACAACCCATAATGAAAACATTTTTAAAAAAAAATTAATGCATATATAATACCTGGGAGTCCCCTTACCAATCAATTTCAATCAGTTTTGTCAAAAAGGTAATGATTAGGTATTAATCTATCATAGTAATCTAGGGACTAAACACAAGTCTCATCAAAGATTAATAACAATAAGGCATGAAAATGGTGTAATGTGCTACAAAATGAGTAGTCGCTCTGTATATTCACACAAAGAATGAGTAATACAATTACAATGTCATGCTACAAGCATGAATGATAAGCAATTCAAATTCCTAAGGAGGTCATTCAAATTGCATGAGTGAGTCTACCTTAACTGAATGTAAGCCACAATCAACACTCAAGTTAACCATTGATCAAAACCCTAATTGGCTCCACTGAGCCCTAACTAAAGTTGGAGTGCAATAAATGACCAATTCTCAACTAAAAGAGATCAGGCACATGTCATAGCAAGCCAACCATCAAGTGCTAGTGCTTCAATGACTCTAATGAACCTCGATGAGGTTAACTGAAGTGTAACTAAACATAAGAAGTGGTTGGAGGTGCCCTTGTTGACTCCAATTCATTAAATAATCAATTTAATGAAGGGAGGTGCCTTCACTACCCTGTTTAACTGATTGTAACCATCAGTTAGCAATTAGGTGCATTAATATCACTCAGATCGCCCCCGGAGTGCTCCAGTTAGCCTCCTCGAATGTAGGAGAAGGCTAAGTTAGCCTCCTTGACTGAAGGTAGGCGTGGATGTGATCTAGATGATGAAATTTAATTCTCCATTGATGTTAATTAAGCCAATAATACTTAGGATAGTGGTGTAACTAGGCCAAATTGACCAAAATAAGTGTGTAAGGTGGTAAATGTCTCCAACACCCCCCCTTAAACTATACTCAGGAGGAGTTAGAAAACATAAATGCATAAAATGCTAGGGCTTCGACAACTAAGGCCATAGGTCACCTTGTACAATGCTGAAACTGAAACAATGCTAAAAAACAAACTAAGTGAGGAAAAGAGGGAAAACACAATGGGAAAGCCCCCCCCTCAAGCTGAACACTAAAAGTAGTCTGAATCACCCTGATGAACTCACCCCCAACAGTGAATGGAGGTAAGTGAACTTCTTTTCTGAAAATCTCTTGGTGAAGATGTCTGCAATCTGCTCATCAGTTGGGTAATATTGCAGAATGATGGTCATGTCATGCACTAGCTCCCTGATATAGTGGATGTGGATCTCTACATGCTTGTTCCTCTTCCTGGTAACTGGATCTATGGAAATATTAATAGCACTTTGATTGTCACAAAAGAGGATAGTGGACAAAGTACTACCAAGATCAAACTCTGAAAGAATGCCTTGCAACCAAACTGATTGGATGCAAGCATTCACCGCTCCTCGATACTCGGCCTCTACTGAAGATAGTGCTATGGCAGCCTGCTTTTTTATAGACCAGAAAATAGGGACACCACTAAACATGAATAGATATTCAGAAGTAGACTTCTGATCAATAGAATCACCCGCCCAATCAGAATTTGTGTATCCAACCAACTCTAGCTCAGAGTCTACAACATAGTGAATGCCGTAGGTCCTGGTTCCCTGAATATATTGGAGGATCCTCTTGGCTGCATTCCAATGAATATCATGATTCTACTGCATGTATCTTGATACATCATTCATGGCATAACAAATATTAGGGCGAGAATGTGTCAAGTACAATAAGCTACCAATCAGCTGTCGATAGATAGTGCAGTCCATGGGAGGTGTGCTTTTTCCTTCTTCAAGGCTGATCCCTGAAAGGAAAGGGAATAGTACATGCCTATAATAATATATGTTAAACTTGAATAACAGGTCTAAAATTTATTTGGAATAAGTGACCATAATCCCATCATAATTTTGCTCAATTTCGAGCCCCAAAAATTGTTTTAGGATCCCCAAATCACTCATTTCAAAGGCATTGTGGAGAGCAGTTTTGATGGATGAAATGGAGGAAAATGTCCTACCTATGATCATTAATTCATCAACATATAAAAAAATAATAATAATATGACCATCATACTGCTGTAAATACACATTTGTATCTGATCTACACCTTTGGAAGTTCTGCGAGAGAAGGAAGGTATCCATCTTGGAATACCGCTCTCTTGGGGCCTGTTTTAACCCGTATAGTGACTTCTTTAGCTTGAAAACCAAAGATGGATCAGTGATGTAGCCCTCAATATGCTTCATGTATATATCCTCATAAATATCTCCAAGTATAAAGGCTGACTTAGCATCCATATGATGCACTTCCCAGTGCTTAGATGCTAAAATTGCCAAAACAAGGCGGATGGAGTCCATTTTTGCAACTGGTGCAAAGGTCTCATGGTAGTCCACACCTTGGACCTGAGAGAAAATTTTTTCCACCAGCCTTGCCTTATATTTTCAGGTGCTTCCATCAGCAGAAAACTTGTTCTGAAACACCCACTTGCATTGAACCAATTTCCTTCCCAGAGGAAGAGAAACTAGCTCCCAAGTAGTGTTTTTATGAAGAGAATTGATCTTTTCATCCATGGCAACTTTCCATCTCAGATCCTTCCAAGCATGGTAGTAGGATTTTGGGTCTGAACTAATGATTCAATAGCAAGTTTTAGACAGAAAATTATCAGGACAAGAAAGCGCAATACCTGCTCTTTGGAAATCAGACCGGGTTCTCCTTGGATCATCCAGATTTCCAATGTTATCTCTTGCGGAGGAGAGTGTCTGTCGGGCCCATGTAGGAAGATGATTTTTCACTTCAAGTTCTGATTCAGAATATAATTATTTCTACACACTGATATAAGAAATTATAT
>LPNX011004217.1:383965-399220 GCA_001517045.1 Pseudotsuga menziesii | reverse complement strand
CTCCACCGATGGTAAACAACACTTTGTATAGACAGTTGATTGGATGTTTATTGTATTTGACACATAATCGACCTGATATTTGTTATGCAGTAAGTGTTTCCTATAGATATATGGATCAGCCTCATGAGATCCATTTGAAAGCAGCAAAGAGGATCCTTAGCTTTGTTCAGGGAACAAGGACTCATGGGATTTTCTATAAAGCCAATTCTGACCTTGAGTTAATTGGTTTTACTAACAGTGATTGGGAAGGTGATAGCACTGATAGGAAGTCCACTTCAGGTTATGTGTTCATGCTTGCAGAAGGGCCAATCAACTGGTCAAGCAAGAAACAGAGTGCCATTGCACTCTCATCTACAGAAGCTGAGTACAAAGGAGTTGTCAATGCAGCAACTCAGTGTTTATGGTTGCAGGGTTTACTTGGAGAATGTGGTTTCGAACCTAAGTACTCAAATACCATCTACTGTGATAACCAGAGTACCATTCGAATCTGCAAGGATCTAGTTCAGAAGCAGAGAACCAGACACATTGAGATTCGAATGCAGTACATCAGAGAGCTTGTGCATGATGGCACCATTCACCTACTCTTTTGTTCATCTTCAGAACAAGTAGCTGACATCTTCACAAAATCATTTTGTGAGAAGACCTTCAGCAATATCAAATCACTGCTGGGGATTGCTGATCATGCTATCAAAGCATGAGTGGAGATAAGATTCTACAATTTTGTTTTACAGTCCATGTTTAAGGGAGGATTTTCCCAAGTTGGTTTTGCCTCTTTCCTTGTTTCATATGGACTTGCAGTATGTAAAAGGTTGACTAAGCCTTGTTGCTAGGCCCTATATTTTTGATTTATTACTCATAAATTCAGGCTTAAGGGGGGGTGTTAGAATAATCAACCCATATTATTTACCCACTTAGACATTAATTCATTTATTTTTGTCTTATTTGCCTAGTCCATGAGTCCCACCATGTGCAAGTTGCTAATTTCCTATCCATAGAGATCAAACTTGCCATTATTGACTCATGTAGCACTTGGGAAAGCCTTAGGAATCAAATCTGCTTTATTCCTGGCCTCCTAGGCGCCCATCTACTTTTTCTGCTTTATACCCTGCTTTTTCAGTGTTTTAAGGCACATAGGAAAGCAAGACTAGGTGAGGTGAATCAGCTTTGTTGCCTCTTCCTCCTCCACTCTTTACTCCATGCAAAAGCATTTATGAGCTGCCATTTGACCACTCTTTAGCTTACCTATGCACCCTTTCTAATTCGTGGGGTCCTTGATAGATTTGGGATCAGCTTTTTACACCTATGGGGGATTTGCCTATTTTGGGTAAGCCTGCTTTATGCTAGATTTGGATGCTTCCTTATGCATTCGATTTGCTCATGTATTCTATATATTCAGCAGCCTATGTTATTACAGGGTTGGCTATTGTACACTCAGTTAATATAATTTTGTGTTACAGCTCCATATTCAGTCTCCATTGTTGATAATTTTGCATGATCAATTGTTAATTGTTGTGGGTGAAATTAATCTACTACAGGCCTAAATTTCTACACATCCTTCTTGTTCAAGAATCTTTATTTTTCTATGGAAGAACTAGGCTCATCTTCAGTGTCCATGGTGACTCTATAGAGTCCTCTAGAGCACAGCTAAATCTCCATGTCACCTTTCCATGAGTGGAAATTGTATGTAGTCAAAAGATCTACCAAGGATGCCATCTGGATCTGCTGGAGTGAATGCTTCACCTGTAGAAAACCTGAAAATCACAACAGAAAGGGAAATGTAAGGTTGGACAACCTGCACATTTTAGGCTTTCATCACACCCAGCATAGTCAATCAAGCAAGCTTGATCAACAAGTTCTTTACTTGGGGTATTAAGTGGTAAGCCTTGGCTTCTGGTGCAGTGCTGGATTTTTGAGCTATTGCTCAATTTTCATGCAGAAATATGTCAAAAAGCTTGTTTTTGAGAGATAGAGCTTCGTCTCGCCGTAAGCTCTAATACCATATTAATCTGTCATAGTAATATAGGGACTAAACACAAGTCTCATCAAAGATTAATAACAATAAGGCATGAAAATGGTGTAATTGTGCTAGAAAATGAGTAGTCGCTCTATATATTCACACAAAGAATGAGTAATACAATTACAATGTCATGCTACAAGCACAAATGAGAAACAATTCGAGTTCCTAAGGAGGTCATTCAAATTGAATGAGTGAGTCTAGCTTGACTGAATGTAAGCCATAGTCAACACTCAAGTTAACCACTGATCAAAACCCTAATTGGCTCCACTGAGCCCTAACTGAAGTCGAAGTGCAATAAATGACTGAGTCTTTACTAAAATAGATCAGACACATGTCATAGCAAGCCAACCATCAAGTGCTAGCGCTTCAATGACTCCAATGAACCCCGATGAGTTTAACTGAACATCCGAAGTGGTTGGAGGTGCCCCTGTTGACTCCAGTTCATTAAATAATAATTAAATAATCAATTTAATGAAGGGAGGTGCCTTCACTGCCATGTTTAACTGATTGTAACCATCAGTTAGCAATGAGGTGCATTAATATCACTCAGATCACCCCCGAAGTGCTCTAGTTAGCCTCCCTGAATGTAGGAGAAGGCTAAGTTAGCATCCTTGACTGAAGGTAGTCATGGATGTGATCTAGCTGATGACATTTAATGCTCCACTGATGTTAATTAAGCCAATAATACTTAGGATAGTGGTGTAACTAGGCCAAATTGACTAAAATGAGTGTGTAAGGTGGTAAATGTCTCCAACATTAGGAACCCAGAGATATAGTGGAAATGATACAGTCATATGAAGAGAAGTTCAATCAGTATATATGCATAGACCAAAATGCCACCAATGAGAAAATGGGCATGGTTCATATTTGTTTCTTAGCATGAGATGGCCAATTTATAGGGCTGAAGCAAACTTGATAAATCATCCACTGGCTATGACATATAATTTGTTGGAAGTGATAAATGGAAAAGCAATGTTCCATTCATATGGCCTCCTTATATCAAACTGAAGATGGAGCATGGATGCGCTTTCAAGACGCCTCATTTACATGAATTAATATGATGATTTTCTATTGTCAAGAATGAATGATGCTCTATTTTACTGTTCCATTCAGCATATTCATATGTAGGAATGGATTCTACAACAACATATTTTTCTGTAGGTTCTTGTGGACAGCCTATTCCCTTCTTCGTGTAGTGTCCTTAGCTTGTAGATAAGCCTCTCCCCTTTTTCCTACTATTGGTTCTTGTGTGACAATAGTAAGTTTCTTCTTCAAACAATTTATTTGGCTTATGCATCAGATGTTATTTTCTTCTCACTGCTAGTTATTGCGTGGCAGCAACAAGACTTCCTATCGTTGGTTCTTGTGTGACAATAATAGGGCTTATGTAGCAACATCATTTTATGCCTGGGTGTTAGGAGATGGCATACTGGGCTCAGCTAAGGAAGTAAAGATGAGATGATGTTTAAATGGAAGCATGAAGGTTTGGGTTGAGCAAGGATGGTAGGGGATACGCAAGAATGATGATGAGTAAAATAAGGATGATGATGAGTAATAGAGTAGTCATGGTAGGGGATGGTGTTTTCCTTCCCCCAAACTGAAATTTTTTACTACCCTTAGAAATATAGGAGGAAGTAAGGAAAAAGGCTCAAGTGCATTTCCAAATACAAATCCTTAGCATTCAATGAAATTGACTAACAATAAGGAGAAGAAGCATACTTGTACTTACCTATGAATACTGTGAAATGTACAGCAATGTTCTGAGAAGCACGAAATCTGGTGTGGTCCACAATGGTGTAAAAGCTTGCATGAAAGAGCAATGTGGAATCTGGAGCTCCTAGCATGATGGATTGCAAATCGGATTTGGATTTGAAAAATGATCTTCTGATGCAGTAGAAAATCTTGGAAACCTTATTTAAAGAGCATGATGTAATACTTTATTTCTCACTTATTTGCAAACCTTTTCCACCAACAAGCTGGTTTTCAGACAAGATCTGTCTGACTATGCCTAGAGGGTTTTCACAATCAGAAATTTCTTATTCCCGAGGGATGCCCGCCAACAAAAACAATTTGGTTTTCAATAATTCCAAGGTCTGATGGCACCTAAAATAGGTTTTCACCATCAAATTTTATTTGGAAAGGGGATAGGGAGGTGAGGGAGCTTGACATTGTAAGTGAGCCAAGTTGCTTATTGTGTGGGTTAGGGATGAATGGAGTAGAAAGTCATGGGAGTAATGAAATGGTGGAAGATGAAGTAAATCTGATGATAGTGGTGATATAGATGATGTTCATGAGAAAATATTATCAACCACATGGGGAAATGAAATATTTATTAACTTCAACATGCATGTATATCAAAATGGGAAAAATAAAATATATGAGAATACCATGGCGCTAGTGAATGAGCATGATATATCTTAGGTCTTTTGAAAGGGTTCTTTAAAGAAATTAGGGATGTGCCAATGTGAATGTGGGAATGGCACTTGACCTCTAGAACGTTGGTATTCAGATTCTTCATATCAATTCTTCATATGTCTCATTTTGGATCCATCTTTGATAAAACAAAGTCTTCTTAATGTTGTCTTCTACTGAGACACTGCTGGATTAAGCTTCTAGGAACTTGAGCTTCAAAGGTAGCACATATCATGCTAATGAATCTTCATTTTTGGATGTTTGGAGAGAATTCCCATTGGAATTAAATTTGGTCTTCACGAATCACTCATGCATATATTAACCTTCTTTAATCCTCGAAGGACCTGCAAAAAAAATTGGCACTTACCTGCACTAAAATGTGAGCTCATGGAAGAAGAGAGGTGATCACTATATTTTAATACCAAAAATATGCAATATAAATACAACAAATTATTATAAAATAAATCCAATGAAGATAAACAAACAAAATTTCACTTTTTACATGTTGGAGAGCGGTGGCCACCGTAGACTGCCCAACAGTATTTTGTTAATAATTTCTTCGTTTCACAACTGATTTAAGTGATTCCAAATCCAAATGAAAGTATATTCATAGGTGTAACTCCAGTAGAAATAGGTTTTGAAAATTCATTAATATGGTATTTCAAATATGCTAAAAAACATCATGTAAGATAGGTTGGTTTTCAATTTCCATCCTAGACCAACAGTCATTAACTTGAGCATAACTTTTTTGTTTGATGAAGGATTGAATCGATTCAAATTTTAGATTAAAGTAGGTTACCATATGTACCTCCAATAGAAACATGGTTTTAACTCAATAAGAATTGATGGGTGGAATATGACAAAGTACATCCGATGAGACAAAGTTCCAGGAGTGTTGATTTAGGATAACCATTTAGTATTTTGGGCATAAATTCGTCGTATGATATTGGATTTGAGTGATTAAAATTGAGTTGTAAAATAGATCCATAGGAGAATATTCTTTATAAACAGGTTTAAAAATTTCATCCATTTAGGCACCCAAACATTGATTGTCCCAACTGTGTTCTTGAGCTGTCTACCCTACACCCAGTCAATATTTTGACCATATCTTTTTCATTTGACACCCAAATTGAAAAAATAAAATTGGGTTAGAAACTATATTCAAAGGGCTAATTTTTATAGAAACGAGTTTTAAAAATGTGCCCATATGGTCTCTCAAAACATGACTATCCTAACTGCATTTTCAGTAAGTCCAACATGCAAAAATGCCCAAATAGCCAATTTCTCAATGAATAGTGATTTAGATGGGAGTGGATGTTTTAGGGATATAATTTTAATATAATACATCTAGATAAAAAATAAAATAAAAATACAAACCCTGAGTTGACCTACACATACATTTTTGAAGGTTCCGCAGTTGAGCTACAGATCCTCAAAAAATTGAAAATTTTTCAAGATATAAATAAATTTTTATATGTCAACTTCAAAAAATGTATTTCAATGCTGCATGATGTATTTTTATGAATTGAATAAAATATTACATACCCCTTTTGAAATTCTTGAGTCTTGTATACTCCTTCTTCAATGGCCTCCCCTCGAATCCTTCAATACAATCTTCATTCACCAAGCCTCATTCCTCTTTCCAAGCTTTCTGCAAAAGACAAATTAGTAATATGTGTGGCTCTTACCGCACCACATAATCATCCTCTTGAATATTTGATTTTATTCATGAAAATAGAAGGCATAAATAAATCTATTGCTATTGCATAAATTATTAACATGGTTCAGATTTGTAGAGACTTGCGGTGGGCTATCACATTATAGCAATGCTACAGTGAGGCTGTCTTTGCATCTTACTTATCTCCATGCCCCTGTCCTTCAAAAACATATGCATGCATAAAGAAAAAACAAATAGCTTACTACCAAAAGAGAATTTACTCAAGTAAAAAAGGAAAACTTCTCACACAAAAATAACTATGTCAACCAAGTAAGGGGTTACAGTGTTCATGGTGACTCCCCGGCAACGGCGCCAAAATGACGGGCTTTTTAATTTCCTTATAATTACTTAGAAAACAACTAAGAAGTGTACATTAATTGTCAACGCAGGGTTCATTGAGAAATTGCGAGTTACCGTGCACTGTATATGCAAACCACAATCTCCTCTTACATTGGTTTATCTACTGTGAAGTTGTAGTTCAATAACCTTACTTACAAACAATGGTATGAGCAGTTACCTTGTCTTAGCAATGAACTAGCCATCTAATTAACTATTGAAACTAAATTGCAGGGAAAGTAAATCACACGATAGGAAAGTAAATGCTAAAACTAGATTCACACTTTACTTTAAAGTGAATGCTAAACTAAATCACACTCTACTAGAAAGCAAATTCTAAACTAAATTCACATCTACTGGAAATCAAATGTTAAAGCTAATTCACACTATGCAAGAAAAGTAAATTATATAACTACGTCACACTTTGCGGGAAAATTAAATTCTAAATCTAAGTTCACCACACACTTGACAAAAAGATAAATTGCAGAAATAAAATCTAAAAGCTATCCTTGCCAAATACAAGTTACTGTTTATGATCCAAGGGAGTAAATAATATTATTGTATTAATCTCAATGATGGTAAAATAAACATTTAAATCTCTATCTATGCATCAAAATCAAATTGCAGAAATAAAATTCACACTTCATAAGAAATCACAACTAAGCAATGAAGTACAACTACATCTACATAAAATGAATAAAATCATATTGCAAAAGAAATTAAAAAACTAAGATCTAATTGAATCAAGATGAAAGTATAGCTTTATTCCATCATCATTTGGACTATTTCTCTAAGATTCCTCCCATAGAATGGAGAATGAACTCTTATTTATACATGATTTCTCTATAATAGATAATAAATGAGGATCCAAAATATCCTCAACAAATTTTTAAAAGTTTGGATCTCAAAACTAATTCAAAATTAATCCAAGATCCTTGCCAAATAATCAAATAGAATCTTTATCCAAGATTCTTTTCATATCCAAGAGGTTAATGATGCTCGTTGATCCATAGAATGACAAGTGGTTGAGGATAAATTCGAATTATTAATTGTTCTGTAATTTATGCAGGAGGTTTCGTAGTTCTGTGGAGTTTCCGTAATGCTGTAAATACTTGCATAGTTTCCATAGTTCTATAATTCTGCAACTACCTATAGAGTTACAGATACCTATAGAGTTTATGTAGTTCGGAAACTACTACGAAACCCCCTAAGATATGTTGTAGTTGCTTCCAACAATTGATTCAATATCCAAAGAAAATACATAGTACACTAATTCCCTCAATGTTAGTAAAAAATAAAATGAAATACTAAGACATGTAATGGAAAAATTACTTGAGCATAAAAACCCGGATATGAGCGTAAGAAGGGCTTAATGCATGAACATGGATAGGAAAAAGACATTATAGATAAGGTGAAATGGTGGTAAAAATATGCTAAATCTAAGGCCCATCAAGTATTCCATCGTTTGTTAGTTTTATGATTCCCAAGTTCTGCAATGGAAGGCAGAAGACACAAATTAGTTTAATGACTCCATCGCACATTGTGTTTCTGGTTCCCGGATTCTGCAATGGAATGCAGAAAGGACATATTCAGTGCGGAAATGACCTTTCTGGTTACAGAATGGATATTTCAAGGGTGTAACGAATGTTATAGTGGATTTTAATCTGGAGAATGAATATTAAAAGATGTTACATGACCTATGACTAAGTTAAAGAGAAATAATTAATAAATTTTAAATTATTTCAAATTTCCGTTAGGTGTATGGGCACTGGGTTCATGGACATCATGGGATATCAGAGTAGAAGGTACGCTACAGTGTGGTATCAAAGTGAGCAGTAGAGTCACGTTTCTCCACCAAGTCGAGAGGGGACGTGATAGTGTGGTATTAGAGCTAATGGCTGCAACATTGGGCCTAGATGGGATAAGTGAATAGTTTTAGAGCTATTGGTTCCATGATAAATGGTTTTGAATTCTGAGATTGTCTAACAGTGTGTTTATAACACATTTTTGCAGAGTCGTAGTGCAGTTTGGAAGAGTTGGTTTTGGCTTAGCCATGATGAACTACAACATGAATGATGCATAGGATCCCTATGAGCATGAGGCAGATGGTATGGGGGAAAAAATTCGAGTTGGAAATGCTGAGACATAATCCAATGGGAGAAAATATCAATATACTCCCCTAGATAGTGCAGCTGCCATGAGAAGCATAAGGGTGGATATGCAAATTTACAGAGAATATAATGTAAGAAAGATTAAATCTCAGGAAGAGTGGAATCAGCATAATGAAGCCATGTTGGTTGTGGAGCCTGATCTTCCAAATTCAGAGATGTTATTTAGTCATGTTTGTACCCCAGGTTTACTGTACACTTGTTCCCCAACTTTGGGGTTCGGGGTGTTGGAATATCTTTCAGAGTGGTGTGTTCAGGACTAGTAGATGGTGGCTAGTGCTCATTCTTAAAGTTTTAGTGTATTGTCATTGATGGAAATCTTCTATAAAGAGAAGGGGAACTAATGTCAAATGGGTGTGGCAATCTACTGAAAAAGAGGCAGGCAGGCAGGTATCAATGGAGAAAATCGAACAGTGGGAGGTGCTAGAGATTTAGACTAAAGTCTATGGAAAATCCACTTACCGAATGGATATTACAAAAATTGCAAAGTACAAATAGTTCCGTATGTGAACTCCACTATAACGTTATATATATATGACAGAGCTGTGCCAAAATGGAAACTCCACCAAAGGTTATCACCAAATGTTAACCGCGCGGCCTCACAACTTTTTTGAGCGTACAATAAAGTATTTGCTATTGGGGCCTTGCCATCGAACACCTTGTGGAAGTTTTAGTCATCTGCGCTTCCGCCGTTGCAGGAGAGTGATAAACAACGAGCTCTGATTTATTTTCCTCCGATGAACTCTGGCTCAATCGGCTGAGATTCAGACTAAAGTTTTAGATCGGAGGTTGTTGTCTTTTGGCTTCCACCGTTGCGGCTCCCAAAGTGGTTAAACATCCAAAGTGTAAAGCGCTCCGACTTCCTATGTACGTTGTATGGCTATAACCTGTTGATCTACGCCATTGCCGCTCTCAAACCAGCTAAGCACCTGAAGTGAAAAGCGCTCCGAATTTCGATGCGGATCGTGTGTCCATAGTCTTTTTCTTCCTATCGTTGCAGCTGTGTGAATCTTTTGGCTTCCGATGCCAAAATCCCTTCGACTTCTGGAAGGAGATGTTGCTTGCGAGCTCCACTGTTGCGGAAGGAGATGTTCTTTCAACCTTCGACATGGCGGAAAGAGATGTTCTTTTGACCTCCAATGTCCGATCCATTCTGAACAGCATTTAATTTTCCGCTGTTGTGGA
Source organism: Pseudotsuga menziesii (assembly GCA_001517045.1). Lineage (NCBI taxonomy): Eukaryota > Viridiplantae > Streptophyta > Pinopsida > Pinales > Pinaceae > Pseudotsuga > Pseudotsuga menziesii. The sequence goes on along the minus strand of LPNX011004217.1, from coordinate 389,385 downwards.
AGGAGATGTTCCTCTGTCCTCCGATGTTGCGGAAGGAGTTGTTGCTTGCGAGCTCTGTCATTTCACCCGTCGCTTCTTTGATCCATTGTACCATCAGTGTAATATTTGAAGAGGAATACGAAGAGCCCTGTACAGTTGAGGATTCGAAGAGTATTTGAGCAGGTGGATTAACAGTTATGATGAACCTGAAATGCAAACCATTTAGTAACTGATTGTAATGATGATTTGAATTGTAAGGATGTGTAGAGAGGATGTTGAAGCTGAACCATTTCTATAACGGTTTGAGGATGTTGAAGCTGAACTGGTTCTCTAACGGTTTGAGAATGTTGTTTCGATGAAACAGAGAGAGAAATAAACTCAGAATATGATATATATATATTGAGCAGAAACAGTTGTGATGGTGAGCGGTTTTGAGGAGAGTAATGGTGTGCAGAGCAAAGGAACAGAAGAATGTACTGAACAGTTGAACGGAACAAAGGAGCAGAGAGCTGATGTTGAACATAGCAGAGTGGTTTGGTAAGCAGAGACATATATGTATTGTTGCATTTTGATGCTATTGGAAATTCTAGCAAATAAGGGAGGTAGGGAGGTGCTAGGGGAGACTTTATGTCTTTGTCTGTAAGTGGGTGCTTGTAGAAATTGAAGATTGGTGTCTTCACTCAGTTGGTGTTGGGATAAACTGGAAGTTGGTGCTCCCACCTAGTTGGTGCTGGGTCACAGCGAGAATTGATGCTTTCAGCAAGTTGGTGCTTGCATTCAGAGGTTACAGCCTCTTTGAGTCGGTGCTCATATAAGAATTAATGTACAGCCATTGAATCCTTTGACATCATAAGAAGAATAGGTTTTTCCCTTATGGGTTTCCTCGTGAAATATCTGTGTATCATATATGTGATTAAATTTTGTGATTGAATGCTGTGTTTTATGTTATCTGCTCTTATGTTTATAAATCTAAATTCATAGCAAAGATTGACTGCCATAAAGTTTATTGATTCTAAGCTAAAGAAGTATATTGGTAACAAATATTAACTAACTGATTCACCCCCCCTCTCAGTTAGTTTATACCTGTAACAATTGGTATCAGAGCCACATTCCTTTTGGTTAACGTAGATCCTGAAGAGTTAAAATGGCTAGTCAAGATGGATCAATAAATAAAGCACCCATATTTGATGGTAAAAAATTTTCTTTCTGGAAGGTTAGGATGAGAACATACTTAATGTCCCTAGGTGTTGATGTCAGCAAATACGATGAAAGCTGGCCATGGCACAAAAGACTGGGACGTCTACATTTTGATCATCTAATAAAACTCAAAAATAGAGTAGCAGTAAGGGACTTTCCAGAAATATCTAAACCACATGATGAAGTGTGTAAACATTGTCAGACGGGGAAGTTAACTAGAACACAGTTTAAGACAAAGAGTGTTCCCTCCACAAATAAGCCTCTTCAACTAGTCCATCTGGATTTGTGTGGCCCATCAAGGAAAGAAGGTACAAGCAAGGAGAACTATTTCATGCTCATGATTGATGACTATTCCAGACTAACATGGGTTGCATTCCTTAAAGAGAAGTCTGAAGCATTTGCTAAATTCAAGAAATTTAAAGCCCTGACTAAAAATCAGACTGGAAGAAAGATTAAAGCTATCAGATCTGACAGAGGAGGAGAGTCCAGTTCAAGACAGTTCAAAGAATTCTGTGATGAGCATGGAATCAGGAAAGAATATACAATGGCAGGAACTCCTCAGCAAAATGGAGTGGTAGAAAGACAAAATAGAATAGTCCAACAGATGGCCAGATCAATGATGAAGGAAAAGGATATTTCTCAAGGCTTCTAGGTGGAAGCTATCCATACAACTGTGCACATTCTTAAGAAAGCTCATTTGAGACCAAACATTGACAAAACACCATATCATTTATGGTTTGGAAGACCTGCAACCATTAAACATTTCAGAGTTTTTGGGAGTAAATGCTATATCAAGAATAATGATGAAAATTTGGGCAAGTATGATGACAGAGCATGTGAAGGAATATTTTTAGGATATGCTACAGAAAGCAAAGGCTATAGGTGTTATAACAAGAGGCTGTGCAAAATAGTAGATTGCATAGATGTGAAAGTAGATGAAGATTATCATGGAAATATCAGTCAAAGAAATGATGAAGATTCATGTTTGGAAGATACAAATGAAGAGACAGAAGAACAGGTCCAAGAATCCCAGAAGGAAGAATCTAAATCATTAGAGTATGAGGAAGCTAAACCTGAACAAAACGCTGTACAATCTTCTTCCAGAATGATTAGAAAAAATCACCGTAAAATACAAATCATTGGTGATGAGAGTAAAGGTGTTCAGACTAGAAGGAAGATTTTGCAGGAATCTGAATAGTCTCACATTGCTCTTCTCTCTACAATTGAGCCCCAATGTTTTAATGAAGCCAACAAAGACAAAGACTGGGTAGCAGCCATGAATGAAGGGCTGGATCAGATTGAAAAGAATAGCACTTGGGAACTTGTTCCTAGGCCATCAGACAAGAATGTGATTGGATCCAAATGGGTATATAAGAATAAATTAAATGAACAGGGACAGCTTGTAAGGAATAAAGCACGACTGGTTTGCAAAGGTTATGCTCAGATTGAAGGACAAGACTTCGATGAAAAATTTGCTCCAGTGGAAAGAATGGAGGCTATCATAATGTTTCTAGCCTATGCTTGTTACAAACGATTTAGAGTATACCAGATGGATGTCAAGTCAGCATTTCTCAATGGAAATTTAGAAGAATAAGTGTATGTGGAAAAACCTAAAGGCTTTTCACTCACAGATAAATTTGACTATGTATGCAAACTGAAAAAGGCTTTGTATGGGTTGAAGCAAGCACCTAGAGCCTGGTATGCCAGACTGGACAAATATCTACAAGACAAAGGCTTCAAGAGAGGTTCTGTGGACAGCAATTTATATATCAAAACTGAAGGTGATGACTTACTGATTGTATTGGTTTATGTTGATGATATCATCTTTGGCTGTACTAATAATCTTTCTGTTCAGTGGTTTACTAACTCTATGAAATCTGAGTTCAAAATGTCAATTATTGGTGAGCTGTCCAATTTCCTTGGTCTTCAATCTGTCAGAAACCTGAAGTTATGTTTCTTTCTCAAGAAAAGTATCTAAAGGAGATGTTAAAGAAGTTTCGAATGGAAGACTCCACACCTGTGAGCACACCCATGGTCAATGGCTGCAAGTTGAGAAAAGATGATTCTTCACCTGAAGTGGATCAAAAGATGTACATATCTATGATAGGAAGCCTATTATATATTACTGCATCAAGACCTGATATCATGCATGATGTTGGGATGGTAGGAAGGTTTCAAGCTGCTCCTAAACAGAGTCATCTACTAGTTGTGAAACATATATTCAAATACCTGAAAGGTACGCTCTCTTATGGTCTATGGTATCCCAAAAATCAGAACTTTCAGCTAATAACATATTAAGATGCAGATTGGGCTAATTGTGTAGACAAAAAAAAAAGTACAAGTGGCGGAGCATTCTTCTTAGGAGAGTATTTGGTTTCCTAGATAAGTAAGAAGCAAAGTTCCATTTCTTTATCCACTACTAAAGCAGAGTACATAGCTGCTGCTACCTGCTGTACTCAAATTTTATGGATGGTTCAATCTCTTGCTGATCTAGACGCAAAGTATTCTGAGCCTATTTCCATTCACTGTGACAATACTAGTGCTATCAGTGTTTCCAAGCATCCTGTTCTTCATTCCAAAACTAAACACATTCCCATAAAGTACCATTTCTTGCACGAACAAGTGGCTACTCAAGCGGTGTTGTTGCATTATATTCCTTCTACCGAATAGATTGTTGACATTTTTACTAAGCCTCTACCCACAGCTCAGTATGAATATCGGTGTCAGAAGCTGGGTGTTTAGTCCTTGTCTCAGTAACTCATGCATTGTGTTAGGGGGAGTCTGTGTTTATTGTTTACAGCATGGAATGGTAGTTCGTTTTCTTAGTGCATCTTGTAAGGGGGAGACTAGTCATCAGACATACCGTATCTGCCAAGGTTTATCCTTTTCCCTTGATGTCAAAGGGGGAGAAATGTGACCAGTTGAATGAGATATTTCCATCAATGTCAAAGGGGAAGATTGTTGGAATATCTTTCAGAGTGGTGTGTTTAGGACTAGTAGATGGTGGCTAGTGCTCAGTCAAAAATTTTTTAGTGTATTGTCATTGATGGCAATATTCTATAAAGAGAAGGGGAACATATGTCAAATGGATGTGGCAATCTACTGAAAAAGAGGCAGGCACGCATGTATCAATGGAGAAAATTGAACAGTGGGAGGTTCTAGAGATTCAGACTAAAGTCTATGGAAAATCCACTTACTGAATGGATATCACAAAAATTGTGAAGTACGAACAGTTCCATATGTGAGACATTCCCACCATGCCAAGGATCTGAACTCCGCTATAACGTTATATATATATGACAGAGCTGTGCCAAAATGGAACCATATGTCAAATGCCAACTGGAAACTCCGCCAAAGGTTATCACCAAATGTTAACCGCGCACCCTCACAAGTGTTTTGAGCGTGCAATAAAGTATTTGCTATTGGGGCCTTGCCATCGAACGCCTTGCGGAATTTTTAGTCATCTGTGCTTCCACCGTTGCGGGAGAGTGATAAGCAACGAGCTCCGATTTTTTTTCTCCGATGAACTCTAGCTCAATTGGCTGAGATTCAGACTAAAGTTTTAGATTGGAGGTTGTTGTATTTTGGCTTCCGCTGTTGCGGCTCCCAAAGTGGTTAAGCATCTGAAGTGTAAAGCGCTCTGACTTCCGATGTGCATCACATGGCTATAACCTGTTGATCTCCACCGTTGCGGCTCTCAAACCAGCTAAGCACCCGAAGTGAAAAGCGCTCCGACTTCCAATGCAGATCACGTGTCCGGTATTTTTCTTCCCGTCGTTGCGGCTGTGCGAAGCTTTTGGATTCCGATGCCAAAATCCCTCCAACTTCTGGAAGTAGATGTTTCTTGCGAGCTCCGTCGTTGCAGAAGGAGATGTTCTTTCGACCTCCGACGTGGTAGAAAGAGATGTTCTTTTGAACTCCGATGTCTGATTAGTTCTGAACAGCATTTAAGTTTTATCCGTTGCGGAAGGAGATGTTCCTCCGTCCTCCGATGTTGCGGAAGGATTTGTTGCTTGTGAGCTCTATCATTTCACCCGTTGTTTCTTTGATCCATTGTACCATCTGTGTAATCTTTGAAGAGGAATACGAAGAGACCTGTATAGTTGAGGATTCGAAGAGTATTCAAGTAGGCGGATTAACAGTTATGATGAACCTGAAATGTGAACCGTTTAGTAACTGCTTGTAATGATGATTCGAAGAGTAAGGATGTGTACATAGGATGTTGAAGCTGAACCATTTCTGTA
>LPNX011004217.1:328201-382256 GCA_001517045.1 Pseudotsuga menziesii | reverse complement strand
TGAGCAGAAACAGTTGTGATGGTGAGCGATTTTGAGGAGAGTAACAGTGTGCAAAGAAAAGGAACAAAAGAATGTGCTGAACAGTTGAACGGAACAGAGGAGCAGAGAGCCGATGTTGAATAGAGCAAAGTGGTTTGGTAAGTAGAGACATATATGTTTTGTTGCATTTTGATGCTATTGGAAAGTCTAGCAAATAAGGGAGGTAGGGAGGTGATAGGGGAGACTTTATGTCTCTGTCTGCAAGTGGGTGCTTGTAGAAATTGAAGATTGGTGTCTTCACTCAGTTGGTGCTAGGATAAACTGGAAGTTGGTGCTCCCACCTAGTTGGTGCTGGGTCACAGTGAGAATTGATGCTCTTAGCAAGTTGGTGCTTGCATTTAGAGGTTGTATCCTCTGTGAGTAGGTGCTCATATAAGAAGTAATGTACAGCCATTGAAGCCTTTGACATCATAAGAAGAAGAGGTTTTTCCCTTATGGGTTTCCTCGTGAAATATCTGTGTATCATATATGTGATTAAATGTTGTGATTGAATGCTGTGTTTTATGTTATCTGCTCTTATGTTTATAAATCTGAATTCATAGCAAAGATTGACTGCCATAAAGTTTATTGATTATAAGTTAAAGAAGTATATTGGTAACAAATCTTAACTAACTGATTCACCCCCCCTCTCAGGTAGTTTATACCTGTAACACGGGGATGTTTGTTGGCCAACAGTTTTGCGGACCCATGGTATTAGGTTAACCATAGTATTTTCCCATTGTATTTCCCCTATAAAAGAAAATCATTCTAATATGACTTTGTATGGTATGGGATGGTATTGTATTGTAGCATTGTAAACAATCTCTGTGATTGTGTGAGAGAGACTGTGAGAGTGTGAAGAGTAAGTGTAGTGGTGTTGCTGCAGGTTGCATCCCTTCATATTGTTGGATGGTATAATAAAAGGACTTCCAATTTTTGTGTGGATGTATCGCATATTTGGGGTTAAGCACGTTATATCTGTGTCTCGTGTGTAATGTGTTTAATGTGTTTTTCATCTTGTTTAATGATTTAACTGTATAACTGTTATTTCGCTGCAATCTTGTTTTCTAACAAGCCATGCTGTAGAGTTTGATAGACATCCAAATGAAGATGATCTCTGGGCATCGGGAAGTAAATCCAGAAGGAAGTAAGAGCAGTGCCAGAAGAAGAAAGAGGTCTTCTAGTGGATCATCTGACTCTGAAGGATCCATTTGGGGTTCAAGCTCTTCATCTCATAGGGATAAGAGAAAGAGGCATGAATAGAACATTTCATGTGATGAATTGAATAAGGAAAGGCCACCTACCTTTAATGGTGAGGTAAATAATGTTGAAGAAGCTGAAGCTTGACTTCTTGGGATGAAAAAGTATTTCCAAGTCCAAGGCTACTCTGGAAATATGAAGGCAAGAGTATCAAACTTCAATATGAATGGAAGAGAATCCATATGGTGGGAGAAACTCAGACAAATGGATAAGATCAATGAAATAAATATTGTGTGGAAGAAGTTCAAGAAGTATTTCAAGAAGAAGTACCTCTCTGGAAGGTACTATGATGACAAGATTAAAGTGTTCCATGAGCTGAAATTAGGACTACTGACCATGGAAGAATATGCAAACAAGTTCTTGGAACGATTGAGGCATTTCAGGTACATCAGAGATGATAAAGTGAAAATATAGCATTTTCTGAGTGGGTTACCTCAGTATTACAAGGACATAAATGAATTTGTTAACCTAGAACTCTAGAAGAGGCTATAAGGAAGGCCAAGTATCGCTACGATCAGAACAAAAGAAAACTTGATATCCATAAGGCATGGAAGGAAAAGAAGAATGAAAAGTTTGACCAAAGGAAGAAAAGTTTCAAACCCTCTGACTTCCTAAATTAGAAAAGGAAAGCATTATAAGTTGTGACTAAGCCAGCTAGAGTGATGGGAGATAGGAGAAGAAACCCAAAAGAGATTAGAGAACCTCTCCAATGTTGGAGATGCGGAGAAAAACATATGTGCAGGAACTCTTCTCTTGAGAATGGGTATGTAAGGAAATATCACAACATTCAAGAAGATGAAACGATGGGTCAAGTAGAGGATCGTCAGGTAGATCATCAGTTAAATGTAGTTGAAGTTCAAGGTAAGATTGTTGAGCAATCTATTTCTATTTTAACTGACCCTTTTAACCCAAAAAATACCTCACTCAACTCTACATGGCCTACACCACCCAAGGACACCCATGCATGACCCTCATTTCACCCCATTGGACCCCCATACCCTCAAAAAGGGTTAAGAATGAGCAAAAGGGCTTAAAAACCCCCAAAAAGAGCCTAAATAGTTATCCTAGGGGCTAAAGCCTCCAAAAAGGGGCTAAAACCCCTCAAAGGAGCTAAAAACCCCAAAAGGAGCTAAAGATAAGGCGAAAGGGGCTAAAATCCCCAAAAAGGGGCTCAAGCCCGAACTAGGGGCTTAAAACCCTAAAAAGCCCCAAAAAAGCTATAAATAGAGGGGTGGGGGTCACTCTCAAAACACTTCTCTCTTGCATACTGTTATGCTTCGTGAGTGGATGCCTTGAGACCCTTTGTCTCTCAATCCACCCACACTCCCTCTCCTCCATCCTTCCATTGAGTCATAGCTCCCCCTTCCAAGAGAGGTGCTTCTCCAAGCTAGGGCATGGTGACCCATTCCATCAAGAGAAGGTATAACTTGTTGTTTTGTGTTGTTTATTTGATTTTATCTAATCCATTGTTTGTTTGTAGGTTTATTCTTTAACATATTTTTGCAAGTATTTTGGTGCTAACAGTTGTATGCAGGGTATTGGAGCGAAACCCTAACATTGTTTGCAGAGGGGTTCTTTCCTTGCTATCTTTCATTTTTTCCCTAGTTCATTTCTACTTTCATTTTCTACATTCATCACCATGATTGTATCCTTCCATCATATAGATAAAAGGTATCCATTCCTACCCTGTGGCAAGGGAGAAATCCCTGCTATAGAACTGGCGACCATACCAGGTCGATCCCATAGGATCCCTGGGTTTTATTTTTGCAGTTTAGTTTTTTTTGCCCTAGTTTAGTTTTCTGATTAAATATAGCTTAGATTATTGTTTATTTACATTTTGAGTTACTTCTGAGCCTCCACAAGGAAAATTCGAGTCCATTTTGCCACAGTATAGGTTACTATTGGCTGGATCTGACTCGGGGTCAAAAAAATTTCACTTTTCGGAGCAGGTCTCTCTTATTGGGCCTCACAAGTGCGACCAGGTCGCCTATTTAGCCTCGAAAGGTGTGACCCCCTTCCGAAAGACAACCTGCTTCTGTTTGCAAAATCTGAGCGACCCCCTCGCCACATTTGACTTGAAAAGTGCGATCTGTCACTTAGAATTGGGTTTTTTAATAATTAAGGACTGTTAGTGCAGCTCACTCACCTCTATCCATCCGAACTGTTTTATTTATGTTTCTATTTATGTTTATGTCAATTTCATTTAATGAACATAGTTTGACTAAAACTCACTTAAAATCAACAATCTTGCTTAACCCTTCCTCCTCTACCCAATCATCACCCTTCGGGGTATTCTGGGATAAGACGAAGGGCACAACTCGTATAGTAATAAGAACTTCACCTAATATTGTTCAAAACCACTAAAAACGGGTGAATTGGAAGGTAGAGGGGTAGAGAAGGAGGGCTTCTCATGGTGCTCATCATCCTCCTTGTTTACCAACCTTGCATCTAGAAGGTGGCCTGTGGATCTACGGATGGGCTTAGTCCCATTGTGTTGAGAGCCCAGAACCTTCTATTGGTTGAAGAAGAATATAGGTGTAAGTTAGTCACCTAGTTAGGCTATCACAATTCAGGATTACAAATGGTACATGTCTAAAAAATTTCTGATTACTATTTACTGCTTTCATCCACAATGATATGAACTCTGTGGAATATTCATAAACCATTTGCAACCACCAGATATAATAGAAAAACAAAAATACATACACACCATACCACATAAATCAACCCAACTCAGTTCATGATGCTGAGAGAGCCAATAAAATTTACAAATTTACACTAAGTTAAAAATGTGCAATCTTTGAGGACATGAGTCCCTAACTGCCTTAACTGTGGGAAGTACTTGGGCCTAGCCCAGAAATGCATTGTGAGGAGTACCATGGGAACCCCAAAGTAGCTAGCCACTGAGAGGAATCACCAAGCAAAACGGGCAACGACCCCCACCAATTGAGTAGCATGCCCGTGAGGAAAAAGCCAAGCACTGTCTTCTGGTAGTCTTGGTGGTCGAGTGACCACCTACAGCCAATAAGAATCCATTGAAACTGGGGTCCAATAATAATTACCAATAGTTTGACATTCAGAATTTAACACAATTGATCCCTCACGCTCTTCCTCACGCCTAAGAGGCGAACCACCATAGTTTGGGTCATTAAACCAACATCGTCGAGACCATTCTTGATGACCTCCCACACAATCAGAAGACCACACAGCCACTAATTCAGATTAAGACCCATATTAGTCTGAACCAGACCTGCACACTGCACCATCAATCCCCATGGCTGGTGCAAACCCGGATCCATTTTCCATCATAGTAATTTCTAGTGGACCCATGTCCACACCACAAACTCTCACCAACAATCCTGCAGGTGGCCCCAGAACGGTTATGCAAACCATAATAAGTCAGCTGCCACCACCCATATTGACCATTCAAGCTGTCCCACCTGCAACACATGGTGGCAGTGGCCCTTACACCTACACTGCCCCTCTTGTCATACATGGGGGTAGTGGCCCTTCCACCCACACTATCTCTCCCACCACACTTGGGGTCACTGGCTCATCCACAATGGTCCCACAATTACCCCTAGCAATGCAGATGCATTATGCACTTGCAAACCCCACCACCATGGCTACCCATCTCATATCAACCTAGGGTCAAACCTCCCTTTAATGGCATGTTTCAACTTTCCTGATTTGGCCCAGTTAACAAATGACCCTATCCACCATCAAACTTTTTGGCCTCCCATGCCAACCAAACCACCCTTAGATATTCCCAAGTTTGAAGGGAAGGTAGGGGAGTGCCCCCAAAACCACATCATGGCATTTCATCCATGGTGCTCATCAAACAACATCATAGATGATTCGATCAGGATAAGACTATTCCAACCCACCCTCACAAGTGCTGCAACCAAGTGGTACATCCAGCTATGACATGAAGCCCAGTACCCATATTTCAACTCCCTGGCTTTCATGTTCCTGCAATATTTCCAACTCCCCATCAGATATGACAAAGGGATGGAGATATTGTTATCTTGCCACCAAAATATTGCGATCCACATAACTGACCACATCCATGAGTGGCGATGACATCGTAGTCTGTGTAAGATCCAACTTGATGATAAGATATTCCTAGATTGGTTCCTCAAAACCTTGCTCCCACCTATAGCAAAGGACATCACATCAGAATGTCCCCAATCCGAAGAAGAAGCCATCTTGAAAGCCCAACAGTTCGATCTATTTTATGCACAGTCTGGGTACCTTTACACTATCATTCCAGAAAATCCCATGTTGCATATGGCATCATAGGCTTCGTCTCCCACCAACCACAGCACCATTCGACACCACCTGAAATACCACCACAACCAAGCAACACTGCTAGTGTTTCCTACCAAAACCAAACTCTGGACTATATAAGAATAGTGTCCCAGTCTAGATACACAACTTATTACGCACAACCTGCACCACTGCAGTAGGCTCAGGCCTTGGCTTGGACACATAGCAATACACGAGGTGAATGCCCACATTTGTGGCACCGCCACCCACCCAAATATACTATGCACCACTAGTGTAAGCGGTTCAAGCCCCCGCCCCTACTCCACCTGCTCCATTGGGACAGGCATTTGCACAAGAAAACCATCCTAACCAGCCATCCCCCAATAACCAACAAGGGCAAGCTAGAAATAACCGACCCCAAAACCAAGGCAATAATCAACCACAGGGAGGCGGTCAACAACCAAATCCTCCTAACAATTCCGCAGCAAACCGGTCATCCCAAAATCCTCCACGAACAAATGCACCGAGACGCAATGCCCTATTGCATACAAACCAACCATGCACACTCTGTGAGGTCTACGAGAACTACACATTCAAATGTCCCTTCATGGGTCATGCTAAGCAGGCCATTAGGAACGAGGTTCAACATGCCACCAACATAATGGACCAAACCCAACCCAACCCAGCACCACAAGGACCTCCTCCTATGGTTCTCCAAAACCCATTACTAGTCCAAGGATTGGTGGCAACCGCACCCCCTCCCCAACCAAATCCCAATGCTTCGGGGGCACCTCCCACGGTCGAAACAGGTGTGCACCACCTGCTAGCTATGATAACTGAAGAGGTCAATCTACAAACTAGACGAAATCAGTATGGAACCAACACCAAACCTGCTAACACATCAATGACATCTACATCTAAAATAGTCAATGCACCTCTTCAGTTACCCCCTTTCCCATGCCCCCCCATATTTTGGGTTTCCAATAACGCCATGGCTAAAGCTGTTGTTGGCTAGAGCTACTGTCAGCTACAGCATAGTGGATGATTTGGCCCAAACACCTACCACCATGTCTGCTCTTGAGGTACTCAAAATGTGCCCAATGCAGTGAAAAGCCTTACTAGCCACCCTTGGTTCCATAGACCCCTCTGACTCCAAGTTGATCACATTCAACACAGAAAATGGAGAACCACGCATGCCATCAACCATTGCCTTTCAAATATTGGTGTCTATCCAGAATTTGGTTGTACATCAGTGCATAGTGGATGAGGGGGCATCTACGTGCGTTATGTCTACCCTAGTCTAGCAGAAACTTGGATCCCCAATTCTACAACCATCCTCCACAACTTAGTGGGCTTATGATGGCCATCCCACTAAAGCCTAAGGAATCCTCCCCCATGTCCCCATCACATTAGCCAGGAAGACAGTTCTGATTGACATAGAGGTTGTCAATGCTCAATTGGACTATAACCTTCTCCTCGAAAGAAGTTATATGTATGCCATAAGAACTGTCACATCAATTGTCTTTCATCTCATGATGTTCCCCCACGAAGGGAAAATTGTGACGGTTGACTAACTGACTTATCACGATCTGCAAGGACTACCGACACTCGCCAGCGTTATCCCTACGATTAACACCATTGATTCGTAAGGGATGACCACACACTCCAATGTTATCTCTATGATCAACACCATGGTTGACAACATACTAGCATCCCCATTGTTGAATGTGGGACCTAGGTTATTTGTCGATACCACCATGATGGCTCCTTTCCCCTTAGTGTCACCACCATCAACACCAAATGAGACTGCGGACTTGTGCATGCTCTCATCCAGCACCACTGCACCCAAACAACAATCGTAGCTGCAACCCCAACTGCAACGAAAACACTGTCCACAGCTGCAACATCAATAGCAACCACAACATCATCCACAACTGCAACATTATGCATAGCCACAACCACAACCTCATCCCCACATACAACCATTAGGGAGTTATCTGGGCTCCTCTCCAGACCATACAATTCCCTTCCTCTTTCCCTCGCCTGGTGTCATGAGCAAGCCAGTAATGGCCACCTTAAACTTACCCAACCTCACATTGGGAATTCCTCTATGGTATCTTGATCCACCAGCTCAACCACCAATTCCCTAGGTAGTCTTAACCCCTATGCAACCCATTGCGGTTGAATATCACCCTCCACCCGGCCCACAAAAACAAACCACCGCACTCACACCTACACCACCCCACCCAAAAAGGGCCAAGGGAAAGAATACAAAATATACCGCAAATCCTCAACAAGTTCCACCTTGTGCCATCTGTGAAGAACAGGGCCATCTGACTCAGAAATGCCTTGAGATTCCTATGATCTATGCGCATTTGGATGCCATGGATACAACCGAAAACCTCCCCATGGTTGAACTTCCAACTGCTCCAATAGTGAGAAACAAGGCATTGAGAACAAACCATACTTGTGCCCTTGGTGGACTATATGGACACTATTCTCACCATTGCCAAGAATTACCCGAGTTTTGAATGGCTTTAGCCAACCTTCGTCAACATTCCCTTGAATCTGAGATCACTCTGATTGAATAATTTCACCCCACAACTCCTTCTACAGACACCATGTCCATTTACATGATCTCTAGTTCTACAGAGCCTCTTGTCTCCACCATCACTGACGGTCCATCAGACCCGTCTCTTCCTTTGTTTTCCCAGCCATAGCCGCAACCTTAGTTGCAACCTCAACCTCAATTACTAGGTCCCAATCAACATGATCCTTTTCCTTTTCCTTTTCCTACCATCCAGGATCGTGAGTAAGTCTATCTTGGCAACCCGCAATCTACAGGATTTCACACTGGGAGATATTGTTTGGTACCTTGAACCACCTACCCTACCTCTAAGCCCCCAGGATGTGTTGACTCATGTCCATCCAATTGAGATGATGTTGCACCTACCTCCAAGTCCATCAAAGACTCCTCCTCTCTCTAGGCCTACTCCTCTTCCTTCAAGAGATACTGGGGGCAAGGCCACAAAAACTACAACCAATACCATTTACATGATTTCTAGAACCAGTTTCCCTTCCATCTCGTCGGCTATGGAAGATCCACCTGATCTATCCCAGTGCCACTTACGCGATGACGGAGATATATGTAAGACCACCTTTGGTTTTACCCCATTCCCTTTAAACCATAGCGTGGAATCGGTTCTTCCCATAAAAGACCAGATTTCGTCATCCCTCCTTGCCAATGACCTTCGTCTCGGCAAGGGGGCATACCTCTTCACTGAATTAGATGGTTTCCTCTTGAAGAAGCCGCATAACAGGCTCTACTCAATAGAGTCTATACCTGATATAACCACTATGAGTCCCTTATAGCATAGTTTTTTCCCTTTCTTGTTTTGCAATGTTTTCACCACAAATCAAAGACCCCCATTTAGTGGCAGCACCATTAGCTACTAATCCAAAGTCACCTGGAACCAATTCGAGACACCTCTCACACCTCGGGGCTCAAATTTCCATCTCCTTATGAGACCATTGTCTCATTTTTAACAAACAAATCTCGGGACCGCTCCCCAGAAGTTACCTCAATTTACGAGCCACACCATGGTGATACAAGTGTCTTTGTACATGTACTTGCATCACATTTGCTTACCACCACTCATGCAGGTTCTTAGGCCACTACCCGTAAGGAACATCATTTTTATTTTGTAACACATAGTTGTCTACTCCATCCATCGCACCTCATGTGGATCTCCATACCATCGTTTAGAAGACGAATCATTTCTTTTGCATGTATTTGGCATATCACTACCTCCGGACTTGCACTCACATCACATGTAGTCAAGTCTGTCCACCAAAATTCACACACGACTCTCCTGACCTCTGTCCAAGAGCCGCCTCAGTTTGCGTGTTACTGCTGCATCGAGTTGCATGCCTCTATCGCGATCTATCCTGTGCATGTATAGGTATGTTTGAGAGCCATCTGCTCTGTCCATACTGTGTGCATGACCCTTTGGACCACTGTCCACCGTCCCGACATGGGGCACCTCCTGTGCCACCATAATTGATTGAACATACTAGAGTTCCCTTTAAGCTCTTTTCTAACTCCTAAAAGAATGAAAATATTGCCGAGCACAGCTGCTTCCTTTCCCGATCGTTAAAGTATAGGAAAGGGAATCTACATCGTCTCATTTACCTCCTTTTGCAGACTATGTAGACCATCAAATGAAAAGGACCACCTTGGAATATTCAAGCCAAGACCGTTTCCCTCTGCATACTTTTATACTTTCTCTGGAAGAGGGGCCGCACTTTATGAAAAATCTCACCATGGGTTGTCGTTAATCTCTTTTCCATCATCCTTCTCATCAAGAAAATATTACCAAGCAAACTTGGTTTTTTTCATGCTCGTAAAAATACATGAATGACCATCCAGTCAGTATAGGTTTAACCTTTTTCATCCTGATTAGACTACCAACGGTAAAGAAGTCTCTCATCCCCTAAAGGATGAGCGATCTCTCCTATGTATACTTTTATCCTTTTTCGGGCACAGGAGACTACCAACGAAAAATAACCCCCACTGTAGTTCCTCATGTTTTCAGACTCTCTAAAATTGAAAGCACCATCGAGCATTTACTTTCTCGGGCTCGCCAAAAAATCCACGAGATCATACCACAATGGTGTCTCTAGAAACCACCCCAAAAATAACAATTTGGTAGCATTCCCACTTTGGGTCACCTTTGTTCAGAGTACTTTGCAATGTGTCTTCCTTGGATCCCATCAGTACCAAAATTATCTACCTCTCCCAAGTATTTCCCATCTGCAGTGACATTCCTAGTATTATAGCTATGATCCCATTCCCATGAGTCAGCTTCATTCGCTACCTAGTCCTCCATGTCGTCATACTTTGAACAAAGGAAGTTTGATTCTACTACACTCCCCCTGCCCCTGTTCAACTCTTTCCCTCCCCACCCCATTCAGTGGGTCAGTCCACAGATTGTCTCACATATTTTGGTTATCTCCCTCGCACTTTTGGTCAAGGAAATACCATTTCCTTGACCTAGGGTAGGTATCCCTCTGTCGATGAAAACACATATATTCCAAAGGATAGACCCAGAGGTCCCTATATCTTGGTTTCATTAAACTCATTGATGATTTCCTTGGACCACTTGAGAGGAGTCCTTAGTGCCTCTCGGGATGGTTGTTTCTCACGTGCTCGACTCCAACTACATCATCGTACCGTTGAGATTCATATAGGGTTTGGTCTGTGTAGTATTTGGTAGAAGACCCCAGATGTCACTTGAGTCTAACATTAATGAGTCTATTCGAGAGACGTAAATAGGTTTATGTCCCTTGTGATTTTCGGGTTGCGTTGGAGACAGTGTTCAGAATCCCCAGCAACGCTTCTATATAGATTTATGATTGATGCAACATACTTGTACCACAGAGACTCTGACTTTCCATCAGTGAGTCCATACAGCTATGTACCATTCCAGATCCAGGAGGCTATCAGTCATGAAGATGTAGCATTCCATGATAATTCCATGGGTCCAATGTAGCAGTTCTTCATATCAGTATTGTATTCAGCCTCTCATTGAGGAAAAAACTATGTATCATTAGTTGTATATGACCGTCTCTTGTATTATAGAGCATAGATCACATTATTCTTTCGACATTGTTATGAGCATGGGAATGCCCGCCTCATCCATATGCATGTCACAAATTATTTGTATCTCACCCATTGATGGGAACCATATTAATACAAAAACCAAAAGCCACCATGCCCCAGCCCAAGAAGCACCACCTCTCCGCAAAAACTCCTATGATGTTCATCGGCCATACGATGATCTCCTGCCCTCACACATCAGGGGGGAATCTGTTAACCCAAAAAATCCCTCACTCATCTCTACATGTCCTACACCACCCAAGGACACCCATGCATGACCCTCATTTCATCCCATTGGACCCCCACACCCTCAAAAAGGATTAAGAATGAGCAAAAGGGCTTAAAAACCCCAAAAAAGAGCCTAAATAGTTCTCCTAGGGGCTAAAGCCACCAAAAAGGGGCTAAAACCCCTCAAAGGAGCTAAAAACCCCAAAAGGAGCTAAAGATAGGGTGAAAGGGGCTAAAATCCCCAAAAAGGGGCTAAAGCCCCAACCAGGGGCTTAGAACCCTAAAAAGCCCCCAAAAAGCTATAAATAGAGGGGTGGGGGTCACTCTCAAGATAGTTCTCCCTTGCATATTGTTATTCTGCCTGAGTGGATGCCTTGAGACCCTTTGTCTCTCAAGCCACCCACACTCCCTCTCCTCCATCCTTCCATTGAGCCATAGCTCCTCCTTCCGAGAGAGGTGCTTCTCCAAGCTAGGGCATGGTGACCCATTCCATCAAGAGAAGGTATAACTTGTTGTTTTGTGTTGTTTATTTGATTTTATCTAATCCATTGTTTTTTTGCAGGTTTATTGTTTAACATGTTTTTGTAGGTATTTTGGTTCTAATAGTTGTATACAGGGTATTAGAGCGGAACCCTAACATTGTTTGCAGAGGGGTTCTTTCCTTGCTATCTTTCATTTCTGTCCTAGTTCATTTCTTCTTTCATTTTCTGCATTCATCTCCAGGAACCTATCCTTTCTTCCTATAGATGGAACGGAGCCATACATGCCCTGTAGCAAGGGAGAAATCCTTGCTACAGACCCTATTTCTACTCCCAGTTATATCACTCCTAGAATTGTTGATATTTGTTCCTTTAAGAAGTTAAAGCATAGCAAATCATGGTTAATTTAACTAGCCACTGGAACCAAGAGAAAATTTAGTGAAGTGGTAGAGAAATGTCCATTAGTCATGGATGGGTTAGTCACTTGTGCAGACTTGAATGTTCTGCCACTTTGTTCCTATGATATTCTCATTGGAATGGATTGGTTAGAAGTGCACAGATTTAAGCTTGACTGTTACAATTACAATTTTGAATGCATGGATGAAGAAGGAAACCCAAGGGTTGTAAGAGGAATTCCAAAGATGATTTCCTTTAGGTAGATTTCAGCAATGCATTTGAAGAAGTTATGTAGGAAAGGTTGCATATTGTATGAAACCCATGTTTTGGAGGCAGTAGAGAATGAAACTCCTAGTTGGGAGGACTTTCATGTGTTGCAGGAATTCAAGGATATTTTTCTTGATGAAATTCCAGGGCTTCCTCCAAAGATAGACATTGATTTTACAATTGCGCTTGTGCCAGGAGCATTACCAGTGTCCAAGAAACCCTACAGGATGAACACACCAGAATTGCTAGAGCTGAAGATGTAGCAACAAGAATTGTTGGAAAATAAGTATATCAGTTCAAGTGTGTCTCCGTGGGGGGCACTAGTTGTGTTTGTGAAAAATAAATATGGTACACTCAAGTTGTGTATTGATTAGAGACAGTTGAACAAAGTCACTATGAGGAATAAATATCCTTTACCTTGAATTGATGACCTCTTTGATCAAATGAGAGGAGAAAACGTGTTTTCCAAGTTTGACTTGAGGTCTCGTTACCATCAGGTAATAATCAATGATGAAGATATTCATAAGAAATCCTTTAGAATAAGGTATGGACACTATGAGTTTGTAGTGGTACCATTTGGTCTCACAAATACACCACCTACATTCATGAACCTTATGAATAGTGTTTTCAGCAAGTATCTGGACAAGTTTGTTCTTATTTTCCTTCATGACATTCTCATTTATTCTAAGAATGAGGAAGAGAATGAAGAACATTTGAGACTGACATTTCAATTGGTAAGGGAGCATAAGTTGTATGCAAGGTTGAGAAAATTTGACTTCTATAAAGGTAGGATTCATTATTTGGGTCACATTATCTCAGAGGAGGGCATATCTGTAGACCCTGAAAAGATTGAAGCCATTATGAAATGCCCAACCCCAAGAAATGTGACAGTTGTGATATCTTTTATGGAACTTGCAGGATAATACAGGAGGTTCATTGAAGGATTCTCCAAGGTTGCATATTAAATAACTTCTTTGCAAAAGAAGGGGATAAAGTTTGAATGGACACCAAGATGTGAGAAGAGCTTCCAGCAGCTGAAG
The DNA here is from genome assembly GCA_001517045.1 of Pseudotsuga menziesii. Taxonomy (NCBI): domain Eukaryota; kingdom Viridiplantae; phylum Streptophyta; class Pinopsida; order Pinales; family Pinaceae; genus Pseudotsuga; species Pseudotsuga menziesii. The sequence goes on along the minus strand of LPNX011004217.1, from coordinate 368,640 downwards.
AATCTTCTTACAAGTGCATCAATTCTAAGAATTGTAGACCTAGAAAAATATTTTGTGATGTGTACTAATGCATGCAATCAAGGACTTGGAGGAGTTCTTATGCAAGACAAACACGTGTTATGTTATGATTCCAAAAAGTTAAAGGAGCCTGGGAAGAACTATTCTACTCATGATTTATAACTTGCAACCATAGTACATGCTCTCAAGATGTGGATACATTACTTAATGGGCATAAAATTTGAGCTAAGTACAAACCATTGTGGTCTGAAGTACTTGTTTGATCAGCTAACTATAGATGGCCATAGTTTTTGTGTGAGTTTGATTTTGAAATAAAATGCATAAAAGGAAAATAAAATAAAGTGGTTGATGCACTCAACAAGAAGATGCATGAAATGCATGTGGCATCTCTTAGTATTTTCCAATCAAATTTGAGATAACCGATTATTAATCATGTTGTTGAGGATAAAATGTATGTGCAGATCAAGGACAAGTTGCAACAACAAAGTCTTGAAAATAAGTATGAGGGATATAAATTGGAAGAAGATGAAATTCTTACTTATAAGAACATAATTTATATTCCAAATGTAGCAAACTTGAGGAGAATTGTTATGGATCAAATCCATCAAGCTCCACATTATGCTCACCCAAGATATCAGACGGAAGTTTCTACATCCAAAAAGCAGTATTTTTGGCTGTGAATGAAAAAGTACATTGCTGAATATATTTCTAAGTACATGAAATGTCAACAGGTGAAGGTTGAGCATCAACACCCAACAGGTTTATTGCATCCTTTTCCAGTACCAGAATGGAAATGGGAAGTTATTTCCATGGATTTTATTACAGGATTTCCAATGACTTGGAAACAACATGATTCCATCATGGCATGGTGGACAAGTTGACAAAGGCATCACATTTTATACTAGTTAAGTGCACATATAAGATTGATGCCATTGCAAAAATATTCATGAAGGATATTCTTAGATTGCATGGATTGCCTAAGGAAATAATCTATGGTAGTGATCCCAAGTTTATTCCCAAGTTTTGGAAGGGTTTGTTTGCATATTTATGTACCAAGTTAAACTTCAGCACTTCCTATCATCCTGAGACTGATGGGCAGACAAAGAGGGTGAATCAGGTGCTTGAAAACATGCTTCGCATGTATGTGATAGAAAAACCATCCAAGTGGGAGGATTATTTACACTTGGAAGAATTTGCATATAATAATGGACAACAAGCATCATTGGGAATGAGTCCATACGAAGCTCTGTATGGAAGAAGGTGTCGAACACCAGTGACTTGGGATAATCCAGTGAACATGATTGTGCTTGGTCCAAATTTTCTCAAGGAAATGGAGCAAGAGGCTACAAAGATCAGGCATAACCTAAAAGCATCCCAAGATAGATAGAAAATCTATGCAAATAAGCATAGAGTGCACAAAGAGTTATGTGTTGGGGAGCATTTTTACCTCAGAGTGAGGCCAAGGAAGAGTTCCTTGAAGCTTGAAAGTTGTGCCAATATGTCACCTAGATATTGTGGGCCTTTTGAAGTACTTGAAAGAATAAGGCTAGTTTCATATAGACTTGCATTTCCTGCTACCACTTGAGATCATAATGTTTTTCATGTTTATTTGCTTAAGAAATATGTACATGATCCTAACCATGTGATAAATTGGGATGTCATCTAGGTGGAACCCAAGGGAGAGTTCCAAATGAATCCATTGTGCATCCTCGCAGGAAGGTCACAATGCTCCGGAATCGAGTCATTGTACAGGTAAAGGTGCAGTGGAAGCACTATGACCCGGATGAGGCTACATGGGAACTTGAGGATGCCATGCGATTGGCACATCCAAAAATTTTCAATTTTTTAAAGAATTGAGGACAGTGCTAACAAAGGGGGAGGGGAATGTAACACCATGGTATTGAAATTGTACATGATGTATATATTGTATTAAATCATGGAAACGAGTTCAAGGCCAAGGCCTTGCCATTAATTTGGTGGTTTTTGTAGGTGATCAAGGATTGATGACTATGGCTTTTCGTGCTGTTCAAGAAAAACATATTTTTGAATATAATGTAAATATGCAATTTAATAAAATACCACAACTAGATATGTGCTGCAACATGAAATAGATGGGGGCATGATTTCACAAGGAATAGCGAGAGGATTTAGTCAAACTCCTGAGCCATAGGATGAGACCATATGTCATAGGGGAAACCCATAAACCCTCAACTACCTTTCTTTCCTCTATCCACAGTCATTAATTCTTCTATAAGATTAGTTGATGAGTTAATTCCTTGGGCATAGAAAGGCATGGCAGTTGGTTTCATGATTGAGCTTTCCTGCAACCTGCATCCTACCTGCTGCAGTCTAGGAAGCCGTGTTCTTACTTCTAACGCAAGTAAGCACATGGATGTGTGTCATTTCATATTTCCCTCAGTCCTAAGAAGTTTTTGTTGTTGTTCTGGGTCAATGGTTCATTCATTCGCACGTTGTTCATCATTCATTCATGAGTATGCATTGTTCACTCTCATGAATCGTGGAATGAGTTGTTCTACAATGTTTTTAGATGTGAAAGTGTGGTATGGAAACTTGGTTGTTGTGCTACAGGTTTATCCTGAACTACATAGTGGTATGAGACCTTGTTTCTCTGTGTTACAGAGTGAAGCCCTATGTTGCTATGTCTCCCTGTGGTTTATTGTTATGTGCACCCTATTTTGGGTCTAAATGGAATGCAATATTTAGGAGTGGACGAGGCAAGGAATGGACTTGATAAACCTAGTGAAGAGAGGAACCTCACTAAAAGATAAGAGTGCTTGGTGAATATTCCCTGCACACATTGGAGAGCACTAGAAAGGAAAGAATAGCCCTAGGGACTATGTAACAGAGAAGGGGATGCTTCCTTGTGTTGCGGTGTAGGTAATGTGGATTCCATGCCAGATAGATATTTTGGAGGTGTCCCTAGCTCTTGAATGAGCCACTAGCTTAGCCATTCTACCTTTCCACTACGTTAGCAGCCTAATAAACCCAAAGGAGAATGACCTGGTTGACATCCTGATAAACCCAATTGTATATTGGCTTGGATGGGAAGCGTGATAAACCCAATTGGATATTGGCTTGGTTGAGTAGCCTAATAAACCAAAATGGTAGTTAGATTGGTTGTATCTTATTGTGCATTTTTTCCATGTGTGATCCTTGGTTGAAAATCCTGATAAACCCAATTGTGAATGGTGTCTTGGCTGAGTATCCTGGTAAACCCAAAAGTGAGATGGCTTGGATGTGTAGCATGATAAACCCATCTTTTGTCTTGTAAAGTCCTTAATGTGAATGTTGTCCTAACTATGTGCAGTCTAATAAATCCAACTGTTAGCTGGCTTGGCTATGTAGCCTGATAAACCCAGTATTGTATTGGCTTGATTACATGTAGCTTGATAAACCCAACTATGTGTTGGTTTGGATGTATAGTATGATAAACCCAACTAAAGGTTGGATATACTGTGTGTGATATGATCTGGTTGTGTGTGAGTCTGATGTTCCCTATTTCCTTGTAGAAATCATGCCCAGCTCGGGGGTGGTAGTGGTGTTGAGAGATTAATGAACACAATGGCCTATGGTTGGGTGGAACATTGCAGCAACATAGTTAGTTGAGGGATAGATTCACCTTCAAGATAAGTATTCTCTGTTATTGTTATTTTTGCAATGTATTTGCTTATGAATGAATTGAATACGATGAATGCTTGCTAATGATTTTAGTAGAGTTTACTATTATTAAATATCCCTACATTTGCATCTATATATTCCTTGTATGTTTCAATTCATTTTTCTTATGATCATGGAGGCTAGAATCCTGGTTATAGAGTCGAAAGGCATCTGACTTAAGTGTTTCTACACCGTGGAATCCACTTACAGAAGGAAGAAGGCGGGAGGTGGAAGAGAGAAGTGGAACAAGGAATAATGATGGTTTTCCACATCCCAAAATATGCCTTCGAAAGGAGAAATTCAGAAGTGGAAAAGGAGTAAGATATTCTAAGGAAAAAGTGTGTTTTCCGCACCCCAGGATTTTCCTACGAAAGGGGAAAGGCAGGATGTGGCTAAATAATTACGTCAAAATTTGTTTTTCTAATTTTTGAGATTCACAGTGGAAGGAAGAAAGGCAGAAGTCAGAAGGTGGAAAGTGGATAAGTCAAGGAATCAATTTGTTGGTTTTTCGATTCCCGAGTCCTGCAGTGAAAGGCAGAAAGGAGGAATGCGAAAGGTGGAAATGTGGGTAAATTATTCCGTCGTTTGTTGGTTTTCTGATTCTTGAGTTCTGTAGTGGAAGGAGGAATACATGAAGTAATTGGATGACTCCACCGCACATTGTGTTTCCGGTTCCTGGATTCCGCAGCGAAATGCGGAAATCGGAGTGTGGAAAGGACAGGATTAGTGCAGAAATTACCTTTCCAGTTATAGAATGGATCCGTCAAGGACATAACGACTGGTACAATGGATTTTAAGCCTGAGAATGAATGTTAAAATATGTTACATGACCCATGACTGTGTTAAAGAGAAATAAATAATAATTTTTAAATTATTTCACATTTCAGTCAAGTGTATGGACATCAGGTTCATGTACATCGTGGGATATTAGAATAGTGGGTACGCTACATTGTGGTATCACAGCGAGCAGTAGAGTCACGTTTCTCCTCCAATGCGGGAGGGGACATTACAGAAATCCCATTTTCTATTTCTTATATGGATTTAGTGAATAAATCATATACAAATCCATCCAGGGGATGAATAAAAGACCACATTCACTTTTCCTTAGGGTTCCTTTTCCTACATAATTCTCCCTTTTGGGTTATGTAATTCCATTAGCACATTCTAGAGAGAAATCTTGAGTATTTTTTATAATTTTATCTATGAAAGTATAGAAATATATATGGATGAATTTACCTCTTATGGAAATGAATTCTAAGAATATCCAAATAACCTTTAAAATATCCTTAAAAGGTGTATTTAAATGAACCTATGTTTGAACAATGAAAAGTGTCAACTATTAATGGATGAAGGGGTAGTGCTCAAAAATTATGTTTCTACAAAAGGGATAACAGTTGATCCTACAAAATTTTAGGTCAAATTCAACCTACCTCCACCACAAAAGTGGAATATGTTATGAGTTTCATAGGCTAATATAGATACTATCATAGATTCATCAAGGATTATGGTAAAATAGTTTCCCTTATGTTCCTTCTACTAAACAAAGATGTAGAATTGAAATGAAACAATAATTGAGAAGAAGCATTTCAATACATTAAATAAAATATAATGCATGCCCCTATATATTAATTCTTGCACATGATCTAGGAACTAGGAATCAAAATCATCAAAGAATTATTAACAAATACTCATGAATTGGAAAATAACTGGATCCAAAATGGTTTCCTCTTTGTATATTTAATAAACAATAAAGGGTTACAATACCAATGCTAAGAAATGGCTTAACTCCATGAAGAATTCAAATACCTAAGGGACAATTCGAATTCAATGAGTGAGTCTAGCTTAACTGACTCTTTGCCATGCAATCTCACTCAGTTAACCACTTGAATAAAACCCTAATTGACTCACCAAACCCTAACTAAAGTTGGAGTGCAATAAATGACTGAATCTCAACTAAAGGAGATCAAACACATGTCATAGCAATCCAACCATCAAGTGCTAGTCCTGCATGACTCCAATGAACCCTGCTGAAGTTAAATGAAGCTGAACTGACCATCAGAAGTTGGTGGAGGCGCCTTGTTGACTCCAGTTCATTAAATAATAATAAATAATCATTAAATAATATATTTAATGAATGGAGGCACCTTAACTGACTGTAACTAACTGGTTGAACTGATTGTAACCACCAGTTAGCAATTAGGTGCATTAATGTCCCACAGATCTCCCCTGGAGTGCTCCAGTTAGCCTCCTTGACTGTAGGTAGGTGTGGGTGTGACTGGATGATGGCAATTAATGCTCCACTTATGTCAATTAAACTTAGGATAGTGGTTTAACTAGGCCAATTAGACCAAAAGAGTGTGTATGATGGTAAATGTCTCCAACACCCCCCCTTAAGCTATACTCAGGAAGAGTTAGAAAACATAGATGCATAAAAATGCTAGGGCCCTGGAAACAAAGTCCATAGGTCACCTTGTACAATAAATTAACTGCTTAATATAACCAAGGAAATGGGGAAAACCTCATGGGAAAAATACCCCCCCTCAAACTAAGCAGTAAATCAAGAATTTGGTTCTTCTATGCAGCACCATCCTAAGACTGTGCATGTGAACCTATGAATCCAAACTAAATGAATATGTTTGGAGGAATCTTCCACTTTGTAAGAAGAACAATGCACTCAATTGAATCAGAAATATAAACAGCTGCACGGTGAAAACTGGACCCATGTAGAGCAACTGAAATCATCTGAAGAGAGAGAAAAGGTTCTTGAGGATTCAAACCATGTGTGGAACACTCAAGAAACTGATATGTTGCAGCTTTGAACAGCAAACCATGAGTGGTAAAATCAGCCGCAAATATTAGGAGCAAGTGTCCAAGCAGATGGAGAATGTCTTCCTCTTTACTTGTTCTGTGAGGAGATGAGCATGTGACCAAAGGTAGAGAATCCCTGGGACTCTGGAGAGAGAATTATTGAGCTCCATAATATGATATATATTCTGAAATAGCTAATGAATCACAAAATAAATTATGAGCAACCTCATAAGAGGAAACTAAAACCAAATCCCCATAAGCAAATTTGAAGAAGAATTGCAGTACTTGATTTTTCACACCGGAATTGGTGAGAGCAGCTACAAGCATGGCTGAAAGCTCTTGGATTTTAAAATATGAAAAAAATAATATCATATCAGAATGTAAATCATATCTAAATAAGTTCAAAACAGATCCAAAACTATGAAATGAAATCAAATCCCCAGCAGCAGTTTCGAAGGAGACTTGCGGTACTTGTTTCTTCACATCGTTGATGAGAACAAGCTACAAGCAGTACTGAAGGTTTATGAACCTGAAATTTTGAACCAAGAAATATCAGATAATATCCAAATAATATCATATCAGATCCAATAAGGTTCATATCCGATCCAAAATTATGGTCAACCGAGACAGTGGATGCACAGTTTTCTTCTTCTTCAAAATTCTGAATTTTGGTGCATGTAATCCTGTAGGAATTTGCTGGAAGATCTAGATCATGGAGAGCGAATGTGTCACTCTTATAATATGATATTTTTTCCAAAATATCCAATTTATTACATATTTTCACACCAGCAGCAACATTAAAGGAAGAAAATTCAAATTTCTCCTCACTTTCGGAAGCAATTACTGGTAAATTTTGCACAGAATTCAAAGGAAAATCATCGGTGAATGTTTGCATGGAAGTGCAGCAGTATTTTTCTTCAATATCAGAGATTCGAATGTCTTTTTCTGTTTCAGCAATATGAGAAGATGAGATATCAGATATCTCATGAACTTTCGGAGCATTAGGAGAAGGATTCACTTCATGGAGACTTTCTTCAATTCGAATTGAATGTGTAGAAGATTCTGCTTCATCTTCATCTTGAACAACTTCATCAGAGAGAGTAGAGGCTGAGTATTTTGAGTGAAGAACTCTTGTGGTTCTGGATGTGATCTCCAAAGTACTATTATGATCCTCATTGTGCTTGCCAAAGGTTCTGTCCAATATTGGCCAAAAATTCTTCGGGTATTCAGCAGAACAAGTAAGGTAGTACAAGCTATCATCAAGGGCCAAACATATTGCTCCAAAAGCTCTGTCATTGTCATTTAGCCAGTCATTCTCATTCTCATAAGACTCTTTTCCAAGTCCAATAGACACCTCATAGAGACCTCGTCTCTTCAGAGATGCAATCATCTTCAACTTCCATTCCGAATATCTTGTGAATGGGGTGAGAAGAGGGATTGATGAGTCCATTCGAAGTTGTACCTGATAAAAACTGTAAATCAAAACAAAAGGGGCACCGTAAGGTCGGACAGCCTACACATTTATGCTTTCATCACACCCAGCATAGTCAATCAAGCAAGCTTGATCAACAAGTTCTTTACTTGGGGTATTAACTTGGCTTCTGGTGCAGTGCTGGATTTTTGAGCTATTGCTCAAATTTCATGGAGAAATCTGTCAAAAAGCTTGGTTTTGAGAGATTGTTCTTTGTCCCGCCATAAGCTCTGATACCATATTAATTCTTGCACATGATCTAGGAACTAGGAATCAAAATCATCAAAGAATTATTAACAAATACTCATGAATTGGAAAATAACTGGATCCAAAATGGTTTCCTCTTTGTATATTTAATAAACAATAAAGGGTTAAAATACCAATGCTGAGCAATGGCTTAACTCCATGAAGAATTTGAATACCTAAGGGACAATTCGAATTCAATGAGTGAGTCTAGATTAACTGACTCTTTGCCATGCAATCTCACTCAGTTAACCACTTGAATAAAAACTTAATTGACTCACCAAACCCTAACTGAATTCGGAGTGCAATAAATGACTGAATCTCAACTGAAGGATATCAAACACATGTCATAGAAATCCAACCATCAAGTGCTAGTCCTGCATGACTCCAATGAACCCTGCTGAAGTTAACTGAAGCTAAACTGACCATCAGAAGTTGGTGGAGGCGCCTTGTTGACTCCAGTTCATTAAATAATAATAAATAATCATTAAATAATATATTTAATGAATGGAAGTTCCTTAACTGACTATAACTGGCTGGTTGAACTGATTGTAACCACCCGTTAGCAATTAGGTGCATTAATGTCACACAGATCACCCCTGGAGTGCTCCAGTTAGCCTCCTTGACTGTAGGAGAAGGCTAAGTTAGCCTCCTTCACTGTAGGTAGGAGTGGGTGTGACTGGATGATGGAAATTAATGCTCCACTGATGTTAATTAAACTTAGGATAGTGGTTTAACTAGGCCAATTAGACCAAAAGAGTGTGTATGATGGTAAATGTCTCCAACACTATATTGCAAAGAACTAACTAGGATATTCCCTTCCATGTCCACTCATATGCATCAGAAAAGGAAATTGGTGCAATACTAGGATAGAAGGAAGATAAAAATTCCTAAGCAACATACTGCATCAGAAAAAACCTTGCAGGAGAAAACATTAATTATATCATTATAGAGGAGGAGTTCTTAGTAGTGGTCTATTCAATCAACAATTTCAAGAATTATATCATAGGATATCAGTTGTTTGTCTATACCAAGCACTCAAAAATTAAGTCTTTCATGAATAAATTAGGTGTAAGTTTTAGGGTGATCAAATGGTTATTATTATTACAACAATATGATATAACAATCCTATATACACCTAGAATACATAATGTAGAAAAAAATTTCTTGTTAAAGATGAACCATGTTGTAGATAAAGAAATTTTGGATGATGCATTCCCAAATGTGCACCTCTTTGTCATTTCCACACATACTCCATCGGTTTATAATATAGAAAATTACCTAGCTACAGGGAGGTTTCCTCAACATTTAAATTTCAAAGAACATTGAAACATAGTGAGAAATGTGTCACATTCTCATGGATCCATGGATGCTTATTAAAGCAAGGGGTAGGCCACATCTTGAGAATATACATCTAAGAATATGAAGTCCATGACATTATTCATGCATGCCACGATGAACCTTGTGGTGGACAATATGCAGCCAAAAGAATAGCATACAAATTTTTACAGACTGACTATTATTCGACAACACTACACAAGGATGTAACAAATTATGTCTCGATATGCAATGACTGTTAGAGATTGGGAAAACAAGCAAAGAGGGATGATATTCTTATTTACCCTCAAGTGATAGTGGAATCCTTTAAAAAATGGGGACTAGATTTCATCATACCTATTGACCCTCTATAAAATATGAAACACCATATACTAGTATGTACTGACTACTTAAAAATGGGTGGAGGCCAAGGCATTGAGATTGAAAAATGAAGATCAGCATCAAATTCCTGACTAAATAAATTTTCACTAGATTTGGGGTTTTGAGAGAACCTTTAATCAAAAGAGGAGCTCAATTCACCTAAAACATGATAAAATATATTCTGAAACAAAATAAGGTAAAGAATAGGAATTCATCCTCTTATCGCACATAGGTAAATGGTCAAGTGGAAGTAACCAATAGAGACATAGACAAAATATTGACCAAGATATTTTAGGTCCACAGAAGGGATTGGGCCAGCACAATTCATGAGGAACCATGGGAATACAACACCAAATGGAACACCACCATAGGTCTCACACCCTTTGAGTTGGTCTATGGGAAGAAAATCATGTTACCGATTGAGTTTGAACAAAAAACATTGAGAACAACAATAGATGTTAACATGGATTTATCAACAACTTAAAATAAAATACTAATACAACTCAACCAACTGGATGATCCCAGGAACCAAGTTATACATGATATAGAGATAATCCAACATTAGAGAAAATCATGGTAAGAAAAGTACTTAAAACCAAAGATTTCAAAGAAGGATATTGGGCTCTACTCTATGATTTAAGGTTTATAAGTTATAAAGGAAAGTTGAGGATTAGATGGATGGGACCATATCACATTGACACAATTTATGACAATGGATCAGTAAAAATAAGTAGAATAAGTGAATATGAACTTTTGATGCTAGTTAAAGGAAACAAACTCAATATTTACAAGAAGCTCCTGACTAAGGAAAAGTCCACATAAACATTGAAGGAGACAAAATTGAATCTGATATAGAGAAGAAATGCCCCATATCTATATTAAATAATATTTGGAATAAATAATTATAATAATAATACCAAAATCATTAGTACAAAATGAGAAATAAATGACAAAAAAACAACCAAAATATACACTGTAAATGACAAATTTTGATTTGGTGACCACTAGTGGAAAATTAGTGGTCATTGATCACGCAACCCAAAAAAGTGGTAATATTTCACTTGGTTATTTATAGCTAATCTTGTGGTCATATATGTTGTGAGGAAAATCTACCTTATGACTTTGGGTCCTAGGGTCACCAACATACTAGGTTTTGGATTGCAGACATAAGGGATTGCAGAAACATATAAGAGAGAAATGGGATGAAAGGGATATGCACCTTGTTACTGATGATTATTCCAAGATTTAGATTTCTTCCTCCAATTCTTCTCAAACTCCTTCTCTTATGTACCTACAAAAGAAATGGATGTTCCTCCATAGACATCTTCATTGTTATATACAGAAAGATTAAAATATTATAATTGCATATAAGAAGAACTAACAATACATTTCATGATTCATGACAATAAGAACATGTACAAAGAAAACATGGAAGAAATTCACTCTTTATTCAAAAGTTGTAGGGAACATTACAACCATGTATGAGACAAGCTTCTCTTATGGCCAAGATACTGAGTTCTCTTTCTCCTCTCTCCAAAGGATTCCTCCAACATCAACTTGCTCTCCAAACTTTCTTCTTTTATCCTCTACCCCTCCCCTCTATTTATACTTGCTGATGAGAATAGGTTATGAGGCCTATGATAGTTAGGGCAGATAGGGAAGTTATGATTTCGAACCCAACTTCCCCTAGACTAATCATGTTTTATTTTTAAATTGTGTCTTAATGGAATCATGGGTACATATACTGGCAACTAGCGAATGAATCATGACTTATATGAAGGCAACCCGTGATTACAACATTGCATAGTTGACCCACAGGTTGTATATGAGCATACCCGCAGGTGACACATGAATTGTCACAAGAAACGTTGCGAATGAAAGACAAAATTCCTTGTATGCAAAGGAAAAGATGAGGGGAATACTATGCATTAAGGCTTTACTTCATCTATAATGTTTAGGATACTTCAATCTAGACTGTCCTTTTGTGTACCGACTCATTTAGAGTCATTACTTGGATGAAGAAGTGTCATTTCATAGTACAACATATGCCCCCTAATGTGTGAGGTCAGAGGGAAGAGATGGCCAAAATACATTACAAATCGTTTACCTTGAAGAGATTCAATATCAAGATCGCAGAGAAGTACTTGAAACGGACAATCAAATTCATTTACAAAATCATTACTGAGAATTCCATGTTCAATAAAGTGGAACACTAGCTCCTTTACACGATTCATTTACATCATATGGTACGTGAAACATGGCCGCACATGTTTTACAATAATGGATCAAAACCACAATAGTACAATGATGGATCTACAATTGCCAAAACTTGTGTCACATAGCATAGCACAATCTTGTGAAACTTAGGTCATATAGGCTGTAACCCAAGGTATTCATCCAAATCCATAGGAACCAATACAGATCCTACCATCTGAATATAAGAGTTGAAGTCGAAATGCATCCTACTACAGGCTCCCACAACCTAGAACAAATGAATCATGGGTACCAGAAATGGTGAGAAGTGTTCTAACTAGGGAAGCCATGTGAGGAAGGTCCTGACCATGGAAGAACAATGATGTTTCAAAGGTAAGAGGTGGTTGGTTATACATCGCAGTCCATGTATATCAAAGAGATCCTAAATTTCATCGAAGGATAAGGTATATGTGCAAAAGATGCAAAGATGACCAAGTCCTAACCTATATGTAAATGAAACATGCCTCGATTCATCCATGACCTTATAAAACTTAGGTGATAAACATTTAGTATTAGTTCATATGACATAAAATAATCTCAACTATACAAAAGTGGGTAAAAATTAACAAATTTTTACTATAAATAGAAGAAATGTAGTAAAAAAAACATAGCATTTGTTTTTACCATATTTGGCCAATTTGACCTTTCAACTTCAAACGATCGGTGGAACCAATCCCGTGAATGGATCTTCAATTTGCAAAGTGTAGGTAATCTACATCTCCCTCTTCTTCATTTTGATGGTTTAATTATTTAAAATTATGCTCTATTTTGGTTTTTTAACCTACCTTAAGGGAAATTCATAGTAACCGTGGGTAGCATGTTTTAAAATCATGATTTAGCAACATAATTGTGGGTTCTCCATGAAGAACCCACAAATGGTTCATGTTGTCCTCAAAGGACAACCGTCATTTCTGTGCAGAGGTTGTTTTTAGTAAATCAAATTGACAAATTGATAATTGGGTAGGTAATATGGTGCTAGAGTGGCATGAAAGAGATCATGAGAGAATGGACTAGATTTCTATGGGAGATCCCATGACTTTAAAGTCTCTACGAATCTGTGGATTACTCAAATTATACTGCACATAAAACATGAGGGAAAAATTTTGGTTATTATAAATATTGGTACATTTGTGGCACATGAACTTGGAATGTTCGATCTCCAAGGAGAGACGTTAGATTGTATTGCAGAGGATAATTATTTTATCACAGGATTGTCTCATCGAGGGGCACCTGTGAACATGGGAGGCATTGACCGAGGGGGTCATCCCCTCAGTGTACAGGATTATGTCAACACATATTGCGTTCCTGGGACTCAAAAAATGGGGACTCAAATCCTGACCTCACAGATTACTAGATTCCTACTAAAAGTGCTTATAAGCACTATTGTTAGAGTGTCAGAGTCATCCTCTTTACACTTGGCTGCACGAACTCACATGCACATAACAATGGAATTCTTAGGGGGATCGATGTTTGACTAGTGTTCAGGATTATTCCTAATTATGAAGAGGAAACTATTTGTCTGTGGGATAGGAAGGAAGAATAACTTTGGTTATGCAAGTATTCTAGTGGCATTATTATTTGATAGGTTTCCTTCCATGAGAACTACTGTTACACTACCACCCTCACCTCCCCGTGAGCCTAGACTCACACAGTGGGGTTATGTGTTTCTTCACCAAGGTGGTGGTGAGGTCCAGGAAAGTTGTGATGGTGAATTTTATTCTTGGTGGAGCTGACAGGTGCCCACACTAGAGAAATTTACATATGCAGGATTAGACTTTCGTGGTGATCTTGAGCTTGCTCTCACTCCCGAGGAAGCATGGTGGGATATGGGTAAGTCTTTTACTTTTTGGAATATTTAATTTTTATGGAATTTTTGTTCATAATTTTTTATAGGAGTAAGGATCCTTGAGCAGGGAGCATGACATAGAGATGATCCAAGGAAGCTTTAAACTTTCAACTGGAACAACTGGACTTATCTTCCATGTAGGATACATGAACAAATTCCCCATGTATTCAGGACAAGTTGAGGAGTAATGACTCAAAGTGATAGTTGAACTGAGAAGTGAAAACATAATAGATGAGTAGCACGAGGCTCAAACTAATGATTTATTCAAGGATGACACATGGCCAACAAAATTATAACCCAAACACTAAATTTCTTCATTTCCTTTCTTATTAAGTTTTAACGAGTCCAACAAAGTCAACTCAAATCTTTCATCATTTTTGACAAGCTTGAAGAAAAGAGAGAATAGTGCTTGATGTGTCACTTATCTGTAGATTTTATGAGCCCAAATGAGTGAATTTTCCTCAGTGTTTTCATGGTTTTGAGAGTTTGAAAACTCCAAAGAAGACTCTAGGGGGTGCTTTCTCGTAAATTTAGTCTCCCGAGTCTTAAAAAAGTATAAAAAAATCCAAAGGAGAAATATCTTAGCTTCTGAAGAACTAAGGTATAAATCTTTCATACTTAGTCGGCTGGGGCCGAAAAATGGGTAAACTATCACCCAACCGATGCTCCTTCAAAATCAAGCATGTAGCCTTAGTTTAACGAGTGTGAAGGAAGGCAATATCACTCGAAAAGTTCCATTTATTCACGAGAATGGAATTAACAACAGTAAACTCGATGATTTGTACTAAGGTTTAACGAGCATGAAATGGCATAAAGAATGTTTAGAATATTTTTCATGTTTAGGTCTAGAGCACAAAAAAGAGAAAAGGAAGCTCAAACAGGTTGCTTTTCCGTAAATTTACTCCTTTAGGCCTAGAAAAGAGATAAATTTATACCCGAAGATACTTTTCTAAGTTCTGAAGAAGATATAGTATTCCTTTTTTGTATGTAACTAATAGGGTCCAGAAAAGGGTTAAACATGTACCACTATGAATGATCCTCCAGTTCCTTTAACGAATCTGAAAGAACAAGTAACACACTATCTAGTCAATTTTAGGGAGTTTGACCAGGGCTTAAAGATAACTTTATAAGGACAGGAGCCTTATAATTTGAGGTAGATCAGTAAAATATGCAATATGAGGTTGATTTTGGTATGAAAAACAACTACACGGTCTCCAACAACCTAGCACAAATGCAACATCGATACCAGAAATGGTGAGAAGTGTTCTAACTAGCGTAGCCATGTGAGGAAGGTCCTAATCATGGAAGAACAATGATATTTCAAAGGTAATAGGTGGCTATACATCGCATTCCATGGATATCAAAGAGATCCTAAATTTCATCGAAGGATAAGGTATAAATGTAAAAGATGCAAAGTTTACCAAATCCTAACCTAGATGTAAAGGAAACATGCCTCGATTCATCCATGACCTTATAAAACTTAGGTGAAAAAACATTTAGTATTCGTTCATATGACATAAAATAATCTCAACTATACAAAAGTGGGTAAAATTTAACAAATTTTTACTATAAATAGAAGAAATGTAGTAAAAAAAACATAGCATTTGTTTTTTACCATATTTGGTTAATTTGACCTCTCAACTTCAAACGATTTGTGTAACCAATCCTGTGGATGGATCTTCAATTTGAAAAGTGCGGGTAATCCATATATCCCTCTTCTTCATTTTGATGTTTTTGTGAGAAATTGTTTCTCAAGTTATATCTAGGATCTAGAACAATTTCACCATCAAAGTGTTTGACAAAACATGCAAGAGAAAAGAAAGAGACAGATAGCTGGAACAACACATGTGAAAGGTGCTGATTACATTTCATATTATTATCATACATAATTTATAATACAATGGACAAATTCAATTTTATATGGAAGCTAATTGGAGTTGTACATGTGTCAATGTGAGAAATAACCTCAATCCCCCCTAGGTGGACCAATGGAGATCCAACTCAGCCCAAACAGACTCGAATTGATGTGTGAGTGTTGGTGAGGTGTGATGGGTCATTAAATACTTGAAGGAATGTGTGGGTGAGAATATAGAGGCAAGTGGGGTGCTTTAGGTGGCAATAAATGATCCTAGGAGAGATAAAACAAGCCAGATACACCCCTAGCACACTTAGTCAAACTAGGGCCCCATAAATCAATGAGGTAGTGCTCCAATGCCTTAATGAGGGATCACATGGGATAGGTTGACCAAACCAGGCGCTGTTGTAGGTGTGAATAGGCCAAGTTAACTAGATATATTGTTGGATTAACTCTCCTAAGTCTAAACCATAGGACATTAATGAAATTTAGGAAAATCAAGTTAGCCTAAGGTCTAAACTATATACTAAGGATGTATTACTGCTCCAACACCCTCCCTTAATCTAGACATAGTACAATTTAGTGTTTGAGGCCATGGCAACTAAGGAACAAGTCACCCTTTTACAAAATTTATTGATCCATGTAATAGAGGTAAGGAGGAAAACCTCATGGGAAAAACCTCCCCTCAAAAATGGATTATGAAACATAAACAAAATCTGCATATGCTTCCAAACTAAAAAATGTTTGGAGGAATCTTCTTATTGGGAAGAAGAGGAATGTGCTCAGTCAACTCAGGAACAGCTACATGATGAATCCTTAGACCATGTAGAACAACTGAAATGCATTGATGGGAAAGAAAATGGTACTCCTCAAATTTTAACTTTGAACCACCAGGTGAGTAATTCGAACCAAACAGGATGCCATATGAGAAATTCGAACAACACAGGATGCCATGCCTGAAAGAGACTGTAAATGCTTGAGAATAGGTGATCCCAAGTGAGTCATAAGGATATTGAAGCATCAACTTCGAATGAAGGTTTTAATCAGCTGGAAGAATGTGGAACAAGAGTCCCAAATGTGCCATTGTGATGGAAAAATCTTCTCCATGTTCATATGAACTTGAAGGAGCTCTACTACTGATGGTGGAGGAAACATCTCCATTTTTTGAACCAATACTCTCATGTGAAGAAAACCCATCTTCTAGAGAATGCTCGCTATGGACATCAACTAGAAATACATCTTGCCCATTCGTAACAGAAGACATAGAGGGGAAGGGTGAAAATAAATCTTCAGTAGTAGTGATGGAAGAAACTCATATTCTCTCTTCATGACACATAGCTTATTGACAAGGAGAGGAAGACACAGACAAAGAAACTTGAGCTGGATCATTTTATGAATCTTTGGCTACTACTTCTTGATAAATGCATGAGGTCGAGATCATAGGAAGAACACATAAGGAGGTGCCCATTTTCTTTCTCTCCATATAACTCACATATTCCTGCTACATGCCAAGAGCTTCATCTAGATTTATCCAAAGCTCAAATGGGTAATTAGTAGAATCAAGGATGTAGCGAATTGTTGTTATACCAAAATCCTGTCACCACCATGTGATAAGACCTTTGACTTACATACTTTCCCTTAATCCAACACTTGGAGTGGAAACCCATGTTGTTTGTCAATCTTTCATGAAAATACTCAGAACCACGCTTTCCTTGTTATCCAAGAGTGGTACCTTCCTCACACCTCCTGTATCTTGTTTACTATAAGCGGTGCCACTGCTTATAGCCTTTGGTCCATAAACATTTTTAACCTGAACCGCTCTGTCATAAGAGGCAAAAGGAGGTACCTTGGGTAAAATGGGAAAAAGAGAGGTTTCTCGAGGCTTCTAGATCATGAGCCTCGTGTCCTCTCTTATCCCTAACATTGTGGTTCAGTTGAGCTCAATATCTGCCATCATAGGATCTTAGAGGCCACCTCATCCACAAATATCTCAACCATTCCTATCCATTGAGCCTTATAAATACAAGCTCATGTCCATGGTTGAGGGGGGAAACCATAGAGGTATTGTTATGCTGTTGGATTGAGCACTTGGCCCAAGCCATCGGAGAGCATAGAGAGCAAAGTTGGAGCTTATGGGGATGAGGTGTTGGTTTCATGGAGATGCATGTCGACACTAAGGCTTAATTGGTTGTAAACTTCTCCATTCATCTTAATGCAAAGTTGATTACCGTCCCACATTATTGTTGTTGTTGATTTCACATGTAAATGTTGTTGGATTCCTTAGTCACTGACATGGATGAATAGATTAGATTCTCATAGCTTTGATGTGTTTATGTGTTTTATTTGATTGCAGGTACATAGGTTTACTGTTGAAGCAGCATTCCAGGTATCTAAGAAATCTAGGGAGGGTCTTCATCCTTTGTCATTCATTTGTTCTGGATCTGAACCATTCAAACCAAAGGAGAAACTTCTGTCCGTAGAAGGTGAAATATTCCTGCTTACAAATCTGGCCACTCCAATGGGGATTGAATATACATATTAGTTTATCTGATCTTCCTCAGTTATTCAACTCTTGTCTGAATCCAGGATCCTTCTCCAACTCTCTCTAGTCAGATCTTCTATCTGACTCAATGGATTTTGGTTTGAAACTTCTAGATCGGTCTAGATCTAAATTATTTTCGACCTTTTATGCTCTTTCTCACTCTCAATATATTAGTTTTTACCATGATCTAGTCTTTTTCTGACTTGATCTGTCGTTCTCTTTGTGTTTTGGATTTTTACAGGGAACCACGCTTATGCAGTTGGTGAGAAGCGGTGCCACCACCTAAACCTAGTTAGCAGCCCACGGTGCCACCACTTGAGTCCTATTGGCGAGAAAGTGGTGCTAGTTCAGAACTGCTATGTCAAGATCTGTCCAGCGCGGTGCCAGGTACACATCATTCCAAAACCTCTTTTTTCTCATTTTTTGCAAAAAAAAATTGAGTGGATTTTTTTCCGCCCTACACTATCAGGCTTGTGTGTCAGAATCTCATGCTTATGGTTTGAAATTTTATTGTTAAATATTGGTTTGATTGGAAAATTCAAAAGCTAGATTACATTTATTGATTGTTCATTCACTTTGGTGCTTGTTGGTTGTAATTGTGAAAGGACTTCTTGTTTTTGAAAATATTAGGGTGTTAGTAAGATCTCTTTTCATCTTTGTGATATAGACTGAAAGAAAAACATTTGATTTGCGTCTAGGTTTCATTTCTTGTTTGCATAGAAGACTTATTTTTCCTCCTTTAAAAAATATTTTTTTTTACTAAGGTTAGGTTATCATCATTGAGCATTGGACATTGGCTTTACAAGCTTTCAGGCTCTTCATGTTATTTTGTCTCTTATGCATTTAGTACTATCTCATCAAAATAAAAATATGGTAGTTTTAAGTTAGATTTTCCTATGTTTTAATAAAATTGAAGATAGAGTGCATTTGCATGTAGTGTGCTTCTTGTTTTTGTTTTAGGAAAAGAGACTCTTCCCCTTCTTATTGCTTTCAAAAAAGAGAAATTAGTTTGGAAAGTGCTACTTGTCTTTGATTTTGTGTTCAAGATTGTTGTTTGGAAATATTTTTGGTTTTGAAATAAAAGAAAATACTCTCTTTCCCTCCTGTAAGTAGGCATACTGAATGGTAAAGTGAAATATTTTGCATAAGCATACTGCATGGTTTTACTTTTCTGTCAAAACACCATGCATTCACATAACTCTCCACTTTGAAATTAACGATAGTTATAGGTTAAAATTTACATAGAAATTGGAGTGATAGGTTAGATACATGTTCGGGCATCGTTAAGCATAGGAGCTGTCGTTATTTGTCTGTATTACATCCTAGGACTCGTGATGTTCTTCCACGTACCGTCGGTATATCGAATGGCCTTTCATGTACCCTTGAGGTATATAGAAAGGTACTTCATGTACTAGATTGTATATCGGAAGGCCCCTTGTGTACGGTTATGCATTAGATAGAACTACTACCGATTCGAGCTCCCACGTACCTTAAGTATATCGGGAGACCCCACTAGGATACCTTATCCATATGAGAAAATCCCTTTGGCTATCTTTCTTGGAGCCATACACCGAAAACAACATTCGTGGAGATTACTACGCACGTACCCTCGAGGTATATCGTGAGTGGCACCTTCTTGACAATCCTAGTGAGAGACCTGACTATCTGAAATCCTCCTATCATTTTAAGTGTGCTTGTTTGACATATAGCTTGTGTAGGGAAACTTTTTGGTGTGTTTTCTATTTTTTCAGACCTTAGGTTAGATAGGAACTGTATAAATTGGATGAGTTAAGATAGTCTAGAAGAGTACAGGGCTTGCCACTCGATTTTATTCCTGGTTCAGGAGAAAATCCAATGGAAGCTATCGACCAAGGAGCTACCACCACCTCCCAGGTGGGAGATAATGTGGTTGCAGAAAGTGGAGGACCATATTCTTCACACTCGCTTCCCTTGGTCCAACAACCTTCTCAGGGAAATACCTCGTTCCATTCTCCCATAGAAGGTCATGTTGATGATACCACCCATCAAGAATATGGTCCCAATGGTCCATTTTGGGACACACCTGTAGGATGGGCCATTGCCTCATTTGGCACCCATTTAAACTCTTATGAAGATGAAGAAGAATGTAGGAAGTAACACGCTGCCATTCACCATGCACATGAGATTGACAAGAAAATAGATGACCTATTAGGTACACCACCTTCACGTTCCACATCTGTCCCTGTGGGATACCGTTCATTGGCTGATTCTATGAGACCCATTGAACTGATTATAGATCGCATGGTAAAACCACACAACCTAGGTCAAAATACCACCCCCACCATCTCCCATGTTATGTCTGTTCCCAATCTTCCTAGATCTTCTGCATCTGGAACCCAACCTTCAATTCTCCTATTGTTTTTATCTTCTAGTGCCAGGGGCAACCCCCAGCATGATCTACGTTGTTTGGCACCAGAATTGTACCTAGTCAAGGATGGACCTATAATATAGAACCATCTATAATTTATGTCCCTCCCACCCACACTAATGTGGTTAATCCCCCATCCATTTCAGGTCATCCCTTGGGGGCACAACCTGTAACCAGTCAATCTTCTGGAGGTTATGGTTATCAAATACCTGTAGGAAACATTAATCATCCACCTAATCCTATAGGAATGCTTTATGCTGGAATTCCATACCCTAGTAATACTTTTACACCATGGGAGCAACCTAACTTGTCTTACATGCCAGCTATGGGGGGGATACCTATACATACTGCTGGAGGTGCTGGAGGACCCCCTTATGGAGGTCCTCCCCCTGGCAGGCCCATGGTCCCAAAGGACCTAGTGGTTTTCCTCCTCATGGTCCTAGTGGTCTTGGGGGGCCTAGTGGCTTTCCCCCTAATGCCCCCGGAGGGTCTGGTGGTTGTCCTCCTAGTAGTTCTAGAGTAGTAGTTCCAGAGGCTCTGGCAGTTTACCCCCCAGCAGCCCTGGAGGGTCTAGTGGTCTGCCTCCTAGTGGTCCTGGTGGTCCTAGTGGTCCCAATGGTCCTTGTGGTCCTGAAGGCCCTGGTGGTCCTCCTCCTGGAGGCCCTAGTGGTCCTAGCAGTCCTGATCCCAAAAATCAACCCCCTTGCGAGCGAATTTTCTATTAGCTCTTCATCACAGCAACTTGTCTATTAGTCCACTTATCATCCTACTGGTAATTATATGTCATATCAATATTACCAATATGTGCAACCCAACCATCAGTTACCTTTCCTAGCAACTTTGGACTTTCTTGATTTGTCCAAGTTGATTAATGAACCCATTCGACACAATCCCTCGTGGCCTCCCATTCCAGTAAAGTTACCATCAGACATCCCAAAGTTCGATGGGAAGCAGGGAGACGATCCGAAAAACCATGTCATGACATTCCATTTGTGTTTTTCTTCAAACTCCCTCATGGATGATTCAGTTCGGTTATGATTTTTTCAGCGAACTTTGACCTGTACAACTGCAAAGTGGTACATTGAACTCCCACAACATTTGTTTGTGGATTTTGGCTTGTTGAAAACTATATTTCTTACACACTTTCAGCTCCCTATTCATTATGAAATGGGTACTGATCTCTTAACTTCTCTGCAACAAAACACCTCCACCCACATATCTGATCATGTTCATGAATGGAGAAGGTGAAGAAGGCTTATTAAGGCTCCTATTCCAAATAAATTATTAGCTGATTGGTTTACCAAATCTTTGTTTCCTCCAATTGCCCAAGATGTGGCTATGGGCGGTGCCGTTACTAAAGAGTAGGCTATTAGTCAATCCTAGTACCTAGACTTGGTCTATTCCCAGTCTGGAACTCTTTATGACTTAATTCCTCAAGCTCCTCTCCCAAGCATCGATCTCACCAAGCCACCATCAGAAGTACCTGTTGATGGGATTGTTGGCTCAATCCAGTCCCCATTAGCAGCAAAGCCTACCAAGCAACCCCAAACTGCCACCCATACTCCTTCGACTCCTAAGGTTTTCATTTAGGTCAATTCTATTCAAAGTACTCAAACCTTGGGCAATAATAAAAAGAAGGGTAAAAATAAAAATAAAAAACCCAGAAACCAACAGGAGAATCCAAGACCAACCAACAGTGATAACAATAAAGGGAAAAGAAAGGCAAAATATCCATGTCTGCTATGCGGAGGTGACCATTTCTCAAAAGAGTGTCCCCGTCAGGATGAAATCTCCCAATTTTTGAAATCAAATCACGCACCTGTAGTACTCACGGATCCCTTTCCCTCTCAACAACAACTAATAGACCACATGTCTAATCAGGGTAACTCTAGTTCATCAGAGGAAATTCATATGATGTCCTCGGATACCATTAATCTGTAAACTCAAAGTCATAATTATCATGAACCCACAGACAAGAAAGAAGATCATTCTTCTTTAGGGAAATCTCCCTCTACTAGTTCCTGAATCCTCGTCTACTGTCCCCCTATCCATCAAGAAGCCTACTCTCGACTTGATTTTGCGTCCACCCAAGAGTACTCTTCGGAAGGCTGTTTTTAACCCCAATGCTTGAGCTGCTCAATTTTATAATGTAGTTGAATATATCACTCAGGTACCTTGTGCAATGTCTACCTTAGAAGTACTCCAAAGTTTTCGTACACAGTGCAAAAACTTGTTGACAACATTAGGAGCTTTAGACCCAAATAATACTAATTTCATTCATTTCAATGTTGAGAACTATAAATCTAGGTTACCTCATAAACTTTCTTTTCAGATCATTACGAAAGTAGTT
Source organism: Pseudotsuga menziesii (assembly GCA_001517045.1). Lineage (NCBI taxonomy): Eukaryota > Viridiplantae > Streptophyta > Pinopsida > Pinales > Pinaceae > Pseudotsuga > Pseudotsuga menziesii. Next base: position 345,471 of record LPNX011004217.1, on the reverse strand, counting down.
GGAAAGAATTTTTTTTGAATAATTCTAGATGAAGGAGCTTCAACCTCGATTTTGTCTCTATTTTGTTGGAAAGCTATCGGCTCTCCCGAGCTTGTAACATCACCTACGACTCTCAAGGCCTTTGATAGATGGGGTTTCCAGCCCCATGGTCTCATATCAGCCCTAGTGGTCGAGCTTGGGGGAAAACCATTTCCATTCAAGTAGAAGTGGTAGATGCCCCGTTAGATTACAACCTCCTTCTAGGAAGAAATTGGTTCTACTCCATGACTATTGTCGCTTCAATAGTATTCTGAACAGTCCAATTTCCACATCTAGGGAGAATTATTACCATTGAATAGCTTGATTTCTGTATGCCGAATGTTACTACCTCCATGACTAATAACATCCGCATGTTAGGCCAGTCCCCTCCTCCTTACCAGTCGATTGGGGTAGGCATGTTGAAGGATTCATCCCTTATGGGGATTTTTCCATCCACTCCTCCTAACATAGATACTGCGATAGTCCACATGATCACCTCATTTGATTGTGATCCTATGGGTAAAAAAGTTGTTGAGTCCACCTCATTGAGTTCACGCAAAGTAATGTATGACACCATTCAAACCTTTTCCAATGATCACACTGATGACCTTCATCTAGTGGCTTTGGATCCTTACCATTTACCGTACTGGTTAGAAACTTCTCTTTATATTCTAGATTATCTCTCTGAGACTTTTCCTTTTGATGAGTCCACTATTGAGATCATGAATACAGACGAGTCCATTTGGGAGGATCACCATCATAGACCCATGTTCCTCCCCAATACCAGTGTGGTTCACCATGATTATGCATCCTGGTTTCCTAATGATATTGTCAACGTCCCCCAAAGTCCTATATTTTTGCAAGAGATATATTCTGAAGGAAACCTTTGCAACATTACTCAGATGAATCCGATTAACATATTAGCCAAGCCTGATACCATCGAGCATGTTCATGTTGGGAATAACTGCTCGGCAGATGAATCTGAAGCACACAAGGCCCTTTTCAAAGAATTTCGTGATATTTTTTCCTGGTCCTATGAAGAGATGCTGGGGATTGACCCATCCATTATGGTCCATGAGATTAAAACCTATACCACGGCTAAACCTATCAGTCAAAAACTAAGGCAAGTCCATCCTTGAAAGGTCACAGCTATTAATGTTGAAATTGAGAAACTTCTCAAAGTTGGGTTTATTTATCCTATACCCTTGACAGAATGGGTATCCAATTTTGTCCCTGTTAATAAAAAGCAGGGCACCATTAGAGTCTGTATCGACTTTAGGGATTTGAATAAAGCTTGTCCCAAGGACAACTTTCCTACTCCACACATCGATCAAATTATTGACAACTGTGCTGGAAGTGTTATCTTCTCATTTATGGATGGCTTCTATGGCTATAATCAGATTGAGATATTACCCACCGATCAGCATAAGAAGGCATTCATTTTCCCATGGGGAACCTTTGCATATAAGAAGTTACCTTTTGGCTTGAAAAATGCTGGAGCCACGTTCCAGCGTGCGATTTCCTATGCATTTCATGATATTAAACAGATTGTTGAATCATACCTTGATGACCTCTTTCCTCATTCACAGTGATGGGAGGACCATCCTGTTCATCTTAGAGAGATATCCTTGAGATTTCGTCACATAATATACAGCTCAATTCGCATAAATGTGTTTTTTGAGTTGAGACGGGACATCTGCTAGGTTTTGTGGTATCCAAAGATGGCATCCAGATTGATCCTCTAAAAATTGCTGCCATTTTACCTCTACTAGCCCCAACCAATCTCCTTGCACTAGTAGAAAATGAGAAATTAATGACTAAAAAAATGACTAAAATCAGGCTATAAACGAGTATTTTTGAGTTGATGACTAATAGTAGCAAATTTCCATTATCTTATAGCTAGTCGTATTTCACTAATCATTAATAGCTCGACTTAGTAGTCATTGATTTAGTCATTGATAGTCAATGATTTAGTCACTAATTTAGTCGCTGATTTAGTCACTGATTGCAACCACTAATGACCAAATATACGACTAAATAAACTACTAGATGTTAACATATTAATGACTAATCTAAATATGACTAAGATACAGGAAATTAACTACTAATAGTCGTATATATGCGAATTTAGTCATTTTTGTAGTCATAAATTTATGATAGGGCAGGGAGGAATCAAACCACCAACCTCCTGCCTATAATTAGGCAGGTGCTCTACCATTGAGCTATCACCCTTTAAGAAGTTGTTATTACTTGAAAATGATGATATTCAAACAAATTTATGATAGATATCAATCTACAAACTACATAATTATTACTATTACAACTTACCAGTAACTAGTATTTATGATAAACTAATTCCTGAGAGCTATGTACAATTTTCCCCATAACTAAAGCTAATAAGAATACTACAAATACTCTTACCAAAGAGATTTAGTGATGAGTACCTCTTCCCATTCTTCATCATTATCATTCTCATATTCCAAAGAAGAGTCCTTCTTGAAAGGATTTCGAAGCCCAATGCCATCACTGCATCATAAACAAAGAGTCAAAAACAAAACTTTTCGTCTTGTCTACTGCAATATTAAGAATCCATGAGCTTCAAGGTTTTTCAGATGTTCCTCATCATGGGCTATCAAAATTAAAACACAACCTGTTGCTTTGATAATTAATAAACTTAAAATTATGCAAAGTATATTCACCTTTTCTTTGAGAAGGTTCCATAATAAGCAGGTCTATGGTTGTGAACAAACTACAAAAGGTTTCTTCTCTTATTATGAAGCCTCTTTTAGCTTTAAATCAAGTGACAAGCATTCTAAGAGCCAGGCAGATTTAGAAACTTATTGCTAATGGAGACTTGACTCCCTATGCACCGTAATGTCTTGCAAAAATGATCTCTAGACCTAGAATTCAAACAATTTCAAGTATTTTGACTTGGGGAATTGCAAGTATTGCAAGTATTTAGCATTGAATCATTTACTATTTCAAAGGTACCATTTTGTATGGAGGAGTTATGCTTTGTGAATCATTATTCCTTGGCTATAAGGGCACCTAATAGTGGATTCAATAATTAAAGAGTCATGTTGCAAATATAAAGAGAAATACCCTGCTCCTACAATGTTGTGTCTTTAGAGAAACCTTTAAAGGATTGTATATTTGGATTCTAGGTGATGATACTAGTTATTTGAAAGGCAAGACAACTGGTTAAGCATAAATTAATCTTGAAATACTTGCAAACTATTAGGTATAACAAAATATATATCAGCGCTGTGTTGAGATGTACAGGATCTCAAACAGCTTCCATGATGATTAGACAACAATTCACAGAGAGAAATAACCATTGATAAGAACTGAACTTTCCTTAGAATGTATGGTCACCTAGATAAGACTACACTAAAATTTAGATTCTAGTAAGCTTTTGAGATTGACTAAAACTATCGAAAAGGTTGGAGAGACTGGTATTCTACAGTGTTCTTATAATGCATAGTTGCATAAAGGCATATTATTATCAATATTTATGACTTTCAAAATGAAGGAATTTACTTGACCATGAAATGCACATTTATGATGAAGCAAAGGATAGAGAAAATCATGATGAGGTTCATATTCCCCATTTGAATTGCCTACAAGAAACTATTTCTTCGTAAGGGTAATAAAGCATGTATCCATATTGCTTGAGTGGAATGTGAAAGTGCCCTACCCTGATTATCTGATTATGAATTAGTTTTAAGTTCCAATTCCCTTAAGGTCCTATGGCATGTTTATGCCTTCCACTTTGACTCCCCACATGGGATGCGTTGCTTCTTCAATGGAATATAAGAGCCTCACTAAGACCTGGGTCTCGTATTTTGGTGTGAATTTATATTTACAAGTACAAAGTTCAAGGTGCATGAAGAATTGTTCAAAACCTACCATTAGTACAGGATTATAACATAGGGTATGTTTCCGCAGGAGGATAGAGGCAGGGCAGAGCAGACGGTAAGAGTAAGAGAGGGTTTGACCTCCCCAATTATGTTTTTTACTTGCCAAGTCGAAGAAGTTCAGTGCATTAGTCAAATTCATCACTATGGACATTGAAGAACTCAGAGCAAGGGCTATGGATTCCATGCCCAACAAGAAGAGGAAGAGAAAGCAGCCGCCACCGCACCCACTCTCATCTGGGAAATTTATTTCCACAAATAATTTGTTCGACAGAAATGGGACAGAACTACAAGTTTCTAGTGCACTATCAGTTCCATTATGTGGTCGTAAGGAAAATGATGTCTTCTTATACAGTTTACAAGATCTACATCCTTCTATTAGATCTCCTGCAATAGAAGAGAAAGATGATAACCTTGTGATTAGATTCTCTGATGGAGATAGTGATAGTGAGGGTGAAGAATAGAGCTGGAGAGTGGATTGAAGTGAGAAACATGGATCATCAAGGGAAAATACAAGTGGGACTTCCTTCAAAGTAGGGCACTCCTCTAGGTAGGTGCACTTTGACCCCTTTTCCATAGAAAAAGGCATAAAACCCCTTATAATATCCTCAAAATAGGGTCTTCTTACCTAGTTACATAGGAAAAATAGTGATTAGGGTCCACATTCCTTTTCCTCAAAGATAGCACTCCTAAATTAGGCTATTCTCCATCTCTTACCTTTTTTCATGCAAGGAATGTGGCTTAGTCCCACATATCACTTATTCAAGAAGGGCACTCTTCATACTCTCCTTGTTTTGAGGTGTGGAGATAGTATTAGGACATCCTCCAGACTAGAACTCCTCCAAATATGTAGCCAATGACTCAGGTAATATGTGACCTACCCCATAACTGTGTTCAAAAGCCCAACACTCCTCCAAAGGATGATATGCCTTCAAATATGTGAAAAATCCTAAAGCTCCCGATTTCACAGGTGACATGGACATGGACCATGGTACCCCCTGAAACTGAGCCATCTCCAAGTGCATGCTATCTAGCATCAAAATAACCTTTATGCCTTTTAGGAAATAATAGTATCTAAGTAATCACTAAGCCCAAATAAGAAGATAATAGCAACTCTATAGCATTTATTATAATCTGTTATCACCACAACACCACCACCAATGCTGATAAATTTCTTAACCTCTGATACAAGCAAAAACAAGCACTTTCCTTGATCAACTTTAAGAATAATATATTTTCAAAGGTAAAGAGATGTCCAAACCTGCTCACATTTTCCCATATTCTCTCTCTCTCCATTATATCCCTATAATTGTAAGCCAAGTAAAGTCAATAAAACAAAGAGTAAATCAGGAATCAAATGGAAAATATTATGGCAAACTGCAGAAGAAAGGATTATTTGTTGTTGCTCCTTTATAGGATTAAGTACAGAGGCCCGTCAGTCAGATATTTAATTGGGAAAAGTCTAAGATGCAGAGGCATCCATGTATCTAACGGTGAGACACGTAGCATACCATAAAATAAAAGGATTCTTGCAACAACTTTTCTGAATGGTGCCTACCTTGAGGAGATCCATTTCTTCTTTCGTGGGGCAAAAATTTATGAGGTTTTCTACTTGATCAATATCTAAAACGGTGTCATCCAAAGCCAATACTATACTCTGCAACCACATCACAACAAAGAAAGATAATCAACAAAATAGAAAGGGAAAAGAGTTGCATATTGCTTTATGGATTTAACCCTTACATTTTTTCCAAGTAAACTCATTCATATAACCTACTTGGAATTCATAACTGCAAAATCATAAAAATAAAATAGTGGAATAGAACTTAGAAAATAACAACGTGACAAACTACGTTGACAGTAAGGAACTACTAGATGGAAAGTTCCTATTCAAACAAATAAGACATTTAAACATTCCCCTCTCAGGTTGAGCAAAAAATTAAAATACATTGACGTTGACAACTTATGAATTCAAGATGCCTGGAGATCATGCAAGTATGAAAGAAAATAATGTTAACATGGAAAAAAACAAACATGCAGATTCAGGTATGATCTAGCTATTTTTATGTCCAAGGCACATGAATTTTTACCATAAATGTTTTCCAACAAAACATGTTTCAGAAGTCCAAACTTTTATAGGTTAAGCATTTTACAAAAATAGAATCATGGACAGGTCACAGAATAATCAACTTCTAAAATATGGTTTAATTCCCCATTTAACCTAGCACTTTTAGGGAACAATCTTTAGACATGTATTGATCTTCAAGCATCATTATCTCACTCATTTAATCAACATATAACATTAAACTATACAAAAAGAGAAAGAAAAAAACTGTTATGTATGCATACATGTTTATGCAGGTAGGTGGTCAAGTGTGTGTATCCTCTATAAGAGAGGAAAGATGTATCTACAGATGTGTCCATGAACATTTTTTATATTGTTACCGAGGCTATATAATATATAATTTGGTGTGCTTTACTGAAGCTTCAGTAATTGATAATCACTGAAAACCCAAAATTATTAAAAAGAGAAGTGGAAAAGTTAATTAGATAAAAAAGGAGAAAGCAAAATGGAAAGAATTGCAGTATTGCCAATCACTTGGACAATGCCACCTTGGATGTATCTTCTCACCAAGAGAGAAAATATTTTAAACACACTCAGATTCAAGGGATGCCAGATTTTTTATTACATGAAAATAAGAAAGAAAATGTGGAGGAACAATTCATTGAGCCTTATGAGGATTGTGTTGCTTTGGAGGAATTAAGTGGATTCTCAGGAAAAGGTGCCCAGGAGGCTATTGTAGGAGCGACGGTGAGAGGAACCCCAAAATATTTGTTATATGAGAGTAATCAGACACATTCAGTTGTTTCACCTGAGCATACTATTCTGGCAGACATCGAGGAAATGCCAGAATTGATATTTGATGTAAGCAAGGAATACAGTTTACAAAGTTCAAACAATCTGACTTGCAAGTAATTCTTTTTTCTAATTTATAAGTTAGTGCTGAAGCTGGGAAAAAATCCCCTTGGGCAATTTACCCGTGCCTTTTTTTGTCCCATTAAACATCCATCTACTCTTGCATCATGAGCAAACCTAACTACATAACTCTCAACCAAAGTTTGTGCGTGGTGTCCAATTTCAAGGCTACAACATGCATGTAATCCTTGTAATGTTGATATAGGACGAGTTTCCACAGTAATTTTACATTTATAATATTCATTTTTTCAACAGTTTCATTTCTATTCCTTTTTATCATTGGTACGAGATAAAAATATATATCCATAGAGATAAATATATACATGACCCGATATTATGTGAGAATGGTATTTTTTTTTACTTGTAATTGATTTTTGTGATTGACAACAATGCATGCATTTGAAGCATTTTCTATAGCAATATATGAATGCATGGTATCACCATGAAAACATAATATGAGATTTTGTTTTTCTAGGAAATTCCTTATGACGGGTAAATTTCCTTTCAAGGGCACAAAAGGTGCTTTAATTTGATTGATCATAATATCTATTAATATGGAGTCGCCAGATAGGGATACACTATACAATCAAGGTATACATACACTTTTCCTAAGTACTTTTGTTGTTCCTTATGACCTATTTCTTGGGGATATTATATATCCCATAGAGTCTTGATACAAACTTAAACTATAACCTAATTCACCCAATAGTCTCGACCCTCTTCCCTATACTAATCCATAGCCTACCCTAAGTGACTGCTTAACCTGCATCCTAGCTACAACCCTTAGGACATACCCTTACACAACCCTAGTTCCCAAAACTAAACCCTATCCTCTGTCCTACTCTTAGGCATGTCAAGGAAACATTTATTTCCTAACAGCCCTGAATAACCTAGATACTAAGCCTTAGTTACTAATTCATAAACTAAAATCCCTTGGACCCTTTTCTTTGTCCTTGTCCATACCTCAGCCTATGAAAAAGGATCGCTAATAGTCAAGATCAGAGAAATAAAAGTCTCATTCAGACTTGAGGCCTTCCCCTTTCGCTATCTAGACTTGGAGCTTTACCTAGACCTCATCCTAAATTTCTTGTCCCTCGTCTAAAAACACCCAACATTCCTCCATTTTTTGGGTGTTGTCTATTTAGGATAGTCATAAATATGCTTCCTAAACCCCCTTCTAATTCTGTACAAACTAAATCTCAGACCCCCATTGTTCTTGTAACTATTTAAAACAGTCCCATACCCTTCAGTATAAGTTTAACAAGCAACATATCCCTGATGGGACCCTACATAAACTCATATTTAGGATGACCATGATGCACCTCGGTCATAGCTTTTATAACATGTAATTAGCAAGCCTTGAAGGTTAGTTGCATTCTGGTCATAAATCCTAACATTGGGATAGTCTTGTCTTAGATTTCAAGAAGCATCTAGCAACACATATTGTCGATGTCCTACAAGTTACTCACGGTCCACAAATAAATAAGGCCACAACACTCTTATTCATACTTTCACTTGTTTATCACAATTTTTATTTAAGATACAAATAATAGTTGTTTATTGACATACTATGGTTACTACTGGAGATTGCATTTCTCATAAAAAGTGTCACAACTTTGTCATAGTGGATTGTAAGTGTTTAGAAGTTGATAACAATTGGTGCTTGATTAATTTGTCACATATTGGTAATCATTTAAGGATTGGGGTTAAATTTCTATCATATATCAATTGGTATTGTATATTTTCCACACATTGTTTTCATAGTAGTAAACATACTTTGTAACAATTTAGATTTGCTAAGTAACATTTAATATATTCATTGTTGTATCTTTATGGATACTATTTTCTCAATTGAATTTGTCCTTAGATTCCTTGGAGTATTACTATGTGAATGTGCACTTGCAAGCACTTTCACCCTTTCACTTTTTCATACAACTAGTTCTTGATCAGTCTAAATATTATTGATATAATTTTTCCACTGCTGGAAACTATCAAAGTTTTGAGTTTGCATTGATTATTGGAATACATACAAAGTGCTACTGTGGCAAGCAAAGTATCTATTCTGGGATCTAAGTTCAACAAGCTAATCATAGTCTATACTAGTTGAGTTTCTTCAATTTTAATGAGAGTGGTGTCCCTAAGTGGGCATAAATCACTAACCTAAATGGAAGATAAATTGATGTTGAAATAGATTTTATGCTTCTCACACAATTTAGAGTTTTTGCTTGTGTGATGATAAGGAGAGAGTCCCCAACAAGTAAGATGTTCCGAGTATTGAGGGAGACAATAAAATCTATTCCCATGAACAAATCATATTGTTCAGCCAGATTATTAGTGGGTATTCTCAAACCCCATTCTTATGTTAGTATGGCGTTTCCTCTGGTTGACAAGTGCATTATTGATTTTCAAATTTATACATATTTTCTAGCCTCCATGAGTATTAAGTCATTACAGAAGCAATCAAAATAGGCCTATATTGTTTGATACTTACTTTGTAGTTTCCTTTAATTGGATGTCATTTGAAATGAGTAAATGGTTTGTTTATATGGCATACTTTTTGACAATCATTTTTCCTTACATTGCTTGTGCTCTTGGACCCTGAAATGACCTAATAAATAATAAAAATAAACTTTTACTATTTAATATGTTGAGTTTCATGGTTGTAGCCTATAGGTGCACACTTAATTCCTCCCATTTATGGATTTCCTGAAAACTTTATGGAAGAATTAGAATGTTACCTTTTTCTCCAAGCTGAAAGAAATAATACACTTCCAGCTCTACAACTCCCAGGATTTTCTTGACTTGCTTCATCAAATAAACATCCTGGACTAAATATGTCAGTCTGTGATGTCCCTATTTGTTTCAGGTTTATTTTTAGGAGTGTTCCTAATGACATTATAGATATACTTGATAAAAGAGAAACTTCCAAGGGCAAGTAAGCTTTATCCTCTAAAAGAGTAGCATTCCAGTAATCCAGAAATCTAAGTAACTACACTGGGAACAGCCTCATGTTTTGTTACAGCTATGTATTCCATATAGTTCTTCAAAAATTCTATTAGATTTGCACCATCCCATCTTCCTTTTCCTCCTATTACGGACAGAGCTTCTTTCCATACCTCTTTAGTAAAGGGAGAGTCCATCAACATATCAATATGCTGAGCTTGATTCTTCATCATTTCTGTGAAGAACACAGAAGTTCGTCCCTTCAGTATATCTAAAGTTATGCTTAGAATTTTATTTGATATTTATAACCAAAAGAATAATCTAGATTTTAGGGGTGCATTTAGTTTCCACAACGGCTTTCACCACCCGCATGCTTCACCTTGCTCAATTCCCAAGAAATTGGAAGTATGACACAGACTTGTGGTATAATTCCAAATGCAGGGATTTTTGACCAAATCAGAACATCTTCTAGGCTCAGTCTGATATAGTAGCTTTGAAATTTTTGAATAAAGGAAGTCCACTGTTCTGTTTTATGACCATCTAATCCTAAATGTTTTAAAACTTTCCATCCATGTTGACACATCGAGTTTTGTTTTGGTGCAGCTGTATCAGCTAATTCCAATATCTTCTGTTGTCTTAGGTCCTCAATAAACTCATCTAATAACATGTAGCTAGTTGTTCACCCTCGTATCCCAGCCATGGATAAACACCTATTTTTATGTGCCTTCCATTTCCTTCTTTCCAATGTAGCCAACTCCCTATGATATGAAAGGCTAGAGCCAGAGCCTTCCAAATAATTGAAACATTTGCTGTGGGTTTGATGAACCTTCTTATCCAATCTTCCAAAGAAAGAAGTAAAATATATATTTTGTTCTCATTACATTCTACACCAAAGAAAGAGGTAAAATATAAACTCTTAGCTGCATTCCCAAATTCTTGAATGTTTTTTGTCCCCACCCTCCAAAGCCCTTGGGTTTTGGAAACGGTACATAACTTTATAGTCAAGTTGACACACAGGACATAGGAGGTGAATGTAAATGTTAAAATGGAAACAAAACCTCTATAATGAAAGAAAATTAGGATTCATCACATGTCAATGGTCATATGACCCAATTATTGAGATTTCCTATGACCCAATTCTGGAGATTGCCATTGCCAATTTAGATATAACAGTGATTGGCAATAGTTTCAAACATAAGAAATCAAAATAAACATCACTTCACTAGCATGCAAGTGCTCAACCTCACCGTTTCTGGAATAGGAGGCTGTGCCCCATTATATGGTAAGCCCAAAGGCTATGAAGTGTGGCTAAAGAAAAACACTTATTAGATTAAAACATAATCTTAGATTCTTAACATCATTAGCTCAATTCACACAAATAACTAGACAATAAATGCATCTATAATGGTATTTACTCTGCCATGAAAGGGAATGAGAGAACCTATAGCGGATGTCTTGATCTCATATTTTGGATACAACTACATATTTTCTAAGCCATTCAGCTCTCGGGGGGGTTACTAGAAGAAATAAGGGGTAAAAAGGGATTTAAAGATAAAATTTCTACAGAAATGGGGTTCAAAGGGGTTTTAGATTGATTCCTAATGTACACGGAAGGACTTTAATAATTGTCTTTGCAAGCACATGTTTTGAGTGAATACATTTAGTAGACACCCTGTGTTCGGCTCCAGTATGGTAACATACTTGTCAATAGATTAGATTTTTCACATCCAATGAAGACAACTTGTGACATGATAATCTTCTCACATACTGACATCCTTCCATTTTGCACCATAATTCGAATCATTTGTTATTTTGATATTTGTACAAGTAGAATATGAGGCTGTTTTGGATGGAGGGTTTCGAGGGAGAGGGTTTGCAAGGGAGTCTTGCATGCTTGGAAACATGAGCCCCATGAGGGGCCTGACAGGTGCTTGAGCCCTCTGCTCTCACCCTGTGGTAGGCTAGAGGTAGACCTGCCAGTATCAGAGAACTGCCGGGGTTTCATTTTTGTGGCATCAAAGACTTTCTTCACCGGTATCATTTTTTCCTCTGCCCTCGATTTATTTACTTTTTTACTATACCAGTATGTCTGTCGGGATGGGGTTGGTTGAATATTTGGTTGATTATTCCATTGACCCAATGGTTAAAGGAATATTTGGTTTTAACCCCTCATGTGGTCCTGAAGAACTAGTGAAAGACTCTGGGTGTGAATGGAACGAGTTGTTGGCATTTAATCACCCTCCGCCGCTCGTGGGGGAAAAATTATCGCCATCAGGGTTTATTCTTTCTTCCCCTGTGGCTGTTGTGCTACCATAAGAACCCTTTTATCAACCCTAGGGGGTTTCACCTTTGCATGAAGGTCTGTTGGGAGGTCTCCTTGCGACCGGAGGCACAGGGCTACTGGATAATTTGAGACGTAGTGGTTCCTTTGTTGAAGGTGGTCTGGTGGGCGAAGAGGTGGAGGAATCGAGGGAGGGATTTGTTGGTAGAGCTCTTGGGGTGAAAGAGCAGTGGGGATGCCCAAGATTGACTATCAGTGATCCCTTGCTCACTGGTGGAAATGAAGACAGCTCGATTTCGCATAGTAAGGGCCGGCGCAGGAGAAGATGGAAAAAAATGATGCCAATTATAAACTACACAGTTGGGAAGGATATCAACTGGGAATTGATGGAAACCTTGGTTAATTTCACTCTTGTTGGGCGTTTCATGGGAAAAATGTCGTCGGTCCAGTCGGTCAATATTTGGGTGAATGATTACTCGATGGGGGATTTGGGCGTGGTGCCGAAAATGGATGGGCTGGTGCGAGGCTGGTTTACCTTCAATTTTGAGCATGAGGAACATTTGAATTGGGTATTAAACCGTAATTGGTCCTATGAGAAGACTCCATTTTTGATTAAGAAGTGGCACCCTGTGTTTGACGCCATCTAGGAACATGTTGATGTGGTTCCAATGTGGGTCAGACTTCCCAGCTTTCCGCTTCCATTATGGACCATGGAACACTTCATGCACATTGGCAACCTTCTGGGTAACTTTTTAGAGGTGGATTTCTCCTTCAATAGCACTGGATTAAAGAGGGTGGCTCATATTTTGGTTAGTATCAACATCATAAATGGTCTTCCAGGGGCTATGAGGATATCTTGGAAGGACTACTCGCACCTACAAACTTTAGACTACGAGAATGTCCCTTTCCGCTGTCGCCGATGTCATGAGTATGTCCACCCAGCTATTGAATTCCCTCTCATTACACATAGCAAGGACAACAGAAAGAAGGAAGACAACAACTCTATCTCAGGTGGATAAGGGGACATTTTTGCGCCCTCATCACCACCGATCTCACTAGTGGGTCTGGATTTACCTTCTGTGGAAGGCAGTGTTGCGGAAGCAGAACCTCCAGGAGAGTTACAGATTGTTGTTCGAGAACGTATGGTCGGAGAACCCTTCTTGGTCGGTGCTCTGGGTACTCCTTATTTTTCCCTTACCTCGTCTTTACATTTATTTACTAAACATTTGAATGTTTCTGGTATTGAATGGGTGGAGGGACTAAAGAAACTATCCCTTAATTTTATTGAGTTACAGCCACCCATCTTTGCTGCTATCATTGAAAATTCACCTTCTGGTCTGGTTATCGAACCCGCACTGCTTGAATCGGTTTGGTCACCAACTGAATCCTCTGACTTGGGTTATTTCTTGCGTTCTTGCACCCAAGGTGGCACCGGAGGCCTGGGAAGAAATCCGGTGGGTGCCACTAGGGGGAGGGGCCATGTTTCACACCTAGCTAGGGCACAATCCCATGCAAAGAAGGATGTTCAAGATGGAAAATAACTTCTGATTGATAGGGCACTTAGAGCTGTAAATTCTTGTAAGAAGGCTCGTAGATGAAGATTCTATCTTTCAACTGTTGGGGTCTTGCTGGTCCCCATAAAATATCGGCATTGCGACGGGTGGTTTAAATAGACCAGCCCGAGATTATTTTACTATAGGAAACGCTGGGTGATGGTTTGGAGGTGAAGAAAAAACTTGAAAGCTGGTTTAGGGGTTGGTGTTTTGAAACTTTGGATGTTCGAGGTCGTTCGAGCGGCCTAGCTATTGGTTGGAACTCTAGAAGTGTGAAGGTTCTTAATGTCTGGGGGATGGAATCGGTACTGGGTATTTATATTAAATCCCTGGATATGGTTGATACTTTTTATGTGATTAATATTTATGGTCCTTACCTGAATAGAATTATGTTCTGGGATACTATCACCAAACACTCATTGTTTGGGGGAGAAAATCTGATTATTGGTGGGGATCTCAATTTCTCTCTAGGTCAGGAAAAGGTCTAGGGGCCTCATGCTAGACCTGACTTAATTTCTAATTACTTTACTAGGCTCCTTGTGGATAAAGGATGGCTGGATGTGGAGCCGGTAATTCTCAAGCCCACTTGGAAAAACAATAGATGTGGGGATGGTAGGGTGGTGAAGAGATTGGATAGATTTCTTATCTATGAAAGAATCGTGGACAATCATCACCTTGTTCATCAATGGATTGGGTCGGGGGTCCTCTTGGATCACTCTCTAATCTTTCTGGAACTTAGAAAAGGGCCAAACAAATCACCTTGCCCTTTAAAGTTCAACAAAACTTGGCTCCAGGATGAAAGTTTCATTTCCCTAATTACTGATGGTTGGTTCAACTATAGGCCGTGGAATGTGAACTTGGATTCTTTCCATTTTGCAGAAAATATAAGGCATCTGAAGGCTTTGATCATGCCATGGGATCATGAAAAAATAATAAGGGATGCCCGAGAATTGACACAGGTTGAAGCTGATATTGCTGCAATTCTTGCTCAAGAGGATGGTGGTCTCAGGACACATGAAGAATTTGCTACTCTCAAAAGGTTGGAGAGCTAGAGGACTATGCTTCTACTAGAAAGGGAGGAAAAGTGGTGGCGAAGAACCTATCAGATATGGGGATAACATCCTACTTGCATGGGAACACTGGCGAAGAACCTGTTCTATTGCCTCACTGAAAGCACTACCTCTCCTTGTCATTTGGGGAATCTGGTTGGCCCGCAACAACTTAATCTTCATTGATAAATGTTGTACCTCTACACTTACTACCTCTTTGACCTGTGGGATATTGGAAGCATTCCCACATCATATCAGAGCAAGGAATCAGAGACACACTTTAGAGATCGAAATCGATCGGGATGCACCTTGGGCATTTTTTGATGGGGCGGCTCAAGAAAACTGCTGTGGTGGGGGAGCTATTATGTTCCTCATGGAAGGACATAGATTTAATATCATGATGGGATTGGGTGAAGGCAGCAATAACTTTGTAGAGCTACTCATTTTAAATATGTTACTCATTTTTGCAGCAGAGAAAGGGTGTTGTACTCTGGTTTGTTTTGGTGATTCTATGAATGTCATCAATTGGGTCCAAAGGACCCAGGTGTGCAGACACTTGGGATTGGAAAAAATTCTCATTTCTATTGCTGAACTTATTGGTTCTCTTGATTCATTCTCTTATAGCCATGTCTACAGGGAGAATAACAGGGAGGCGGACATGGCCTTAAAGGAGGGCCTTCTATTGATGTAAGGACATTGGAAGATCTAGGAGAAACTTGATGATACTGAATAGACATACTATCATAGGCTCTTTATTGAGGGGGGGCCTCATTGATCCTTTCGACAGTGTTTTTGTATACTTTTACTGCAGATGTAACTCTGATCTTATAGCTCTATATCTTGGCTCTTCTTGTTTGGCACTATATTCTCCATGTTATGTTTTGGTACTCTTTAGTGGACTCTTTGGACCCATCTAACCTTTTGTGGTTTTTTGATATATGCTCAGGATTGATCTCTCATGATAATATCAGCTACTTTGTTTATATTTTTGGACCCCTGGTGGCTATTTACTTGAATGCACTTTGATGTGTATCTGAAAAATGTAATTTTGTTACTCGAAAGATGAAATAAAATTGTTCTTTTTTTCCAAGGAAAAAAAAAGAATATGAGGCTATTTTCTCAGAAACCCAACATGATTGTTGGTACATATAAAAATCAGTGTTTAAAACTCGATTCCTGGATTAGAGATTCTCTAAGATTTAATCAGTGAAAGAAGAGAGAACATTGAATAGAAAATATTACCAATGACAATACTCACTTCCCTTTCAAATAGTCTACAAACCCATTACAAGCCATCCAATGTAAATATACTTGAATGCACATAACAAGTTTCAAGATGAAGGAAGACACTAAATGGTGGTTGATATAAATTTCTTTACACATTTCATCCCGTTTCATATAATAGGATCAGTTTCATCCTTGGGAAGATTCAAACTTCCAATTGGAATTCTTGAGAAAGACAGATTTCCACCATTTTAGTTAGTGACAACAAATAGGTAACCACTACATATAAGCATATATATATGTAAAAGAAGAAAAGTTATATTAAAGGAGGTCCCAATGCAGGGTGAAAACATAACCCAACAGCCATGTACTTCGGCTTGCTGAAATAACATTCTAAGTTTCATTCTTTCAGATTATGGGGACCTTAGTTAAAGTCCAACAACAGTGATTTAAACCTTTCACTCTTTTTTTGTGTTCCAAATTTAGTAATCCAAATGTACATACACAAATGAATAATTTACCTGGTCAAATGCAGGGTATATGTAATCTGCAAGTTGAATTTCCACTATTGCCCGATTTCCCTACACTAAAACACAAAAAGGTCAAAATCAGAAATCGGCATTTGCATAGCATATAGTTTAAAACATTGACAGAGACCAAAATCTTTATAGAAATCGATGACTAATCATCTCTGTTCATGCCTACATGTGACATACATCATGAATCACGGTGACACCTGAGGAAATTAATTAGTTTAATGAAGTAATCAAACTAGAGCATCTACATTGACATCATGAATCACTGAAATAATAATGTAGAGAAACATTAGAGCATATACATTGACAACCTATGTATGTTGTTATCCAGGAAGATTGTATGTCTTGACCTTGGTGCTTAAAAGAGAAGTTTGGGTTTCCTTTGAAGGCCTAGGTATCCACTTGTAGGCATGCAGATGGATAGATGAATATGCACCATAAATTGCAGGTTTTAATCTAGGGTAGTGTCCTAGCAAGTTCCAGACCTGTGAAGAGGAGAAGAAAAAGATGAGGAAATGGCTGATAGGCTCAAAGAAGCTGAAGCAGAATGGATACAAAATGAGAACTAGTTACTTTGGGACTTCTGTATGTCATAATTCCAGCATATAAATGTTAATATTATCACAATGAAGTCTAGCCCATAAAATCAAATTGCAGTACTCCTTCCATGTAGGTAAGGGGTGTGTCATGGAAAGTACCCTTCCTCCACAAGGAGCTTTGAAGCCCTTTCATCTTGTTCAAGGAAGGTTAGAGACTCAGCATAACTTTTAGT
>LPNX011004217.1:315862-328080 GCA_001517045.1 Pseudotsuga menziesii | reverse complement strand
ATGTAGTTTTCTACAGCCTATGCTCTTGGTGTTTGTTACTTAAATAAGTTGTTTTTCAAGGGTTATTCCCATGTATTGTTTCTACTTCTCCATGTACATATTAAAATCAACAATGCCAAGAAACAATGCACATATTAGATTTTGTGTGTGTACACCCATGCACGTGATTTTCTTCCAAAACAGTTATGGCTATCAAATCAAAAGCAAGGTGGTGATTTGGAAAAGCATCAAGTTGCAGCTATGTCGCTTGTACTGAGGGTGATCAACCTTCTTTCTTATGAAAATCTTAATTGTGCCATACATCAACAACAGTACTTCCTGTTGAATAAATCTCCATCTTTCACCGCGAGATCCATTCCATCAGCATCCAAATAAACAGGGCAAACTTAAAATACAGGTATTTTCCAACTGGGTGCATTGGTTCATTGGTGTGGATGACAGATTGTCAAGTGTCCACCAGGTCTCCATTCTCGCAGTGGTATACCCCACCCTTAGAGAGGAGCATTGAAGGGATGAATCCAGCCGTATGTCTTGGGTGTAGTCGGTCAGGGTGTGCTTTTGGAAGTGATTTCAATTTTATGTTGTCATTTAGTTTAGGCCTTTGCAATGTGCATTGGGGTCCAAACAATTTGACCCATCGAACCATGGGACCTTGGTTCATGGATGAGGTTGGTAAAATTATAAGCAATCCAGTAGGGTTTCATTCTTACTATGAAATGTTCCACCCAAATAGTATTACTTTCAAAGGAATAAGTATTAGGGCTGAGAGCAAGTTCTGTACAATTTCACCAGAATAGTTACTTGTTTGACTTGGCACAAAGTCAGTGCCCTGTAGTGCAAATCCTAGAAACGTTTCCAATCAAGATAATAAAAATAACTTGGACATTCCAAATTGATGTTAATGGTGAGAATCAGTGCTAAATGCTAAACTAAACGATGGAAAACTTTCCTCCCTAGGACACTGGATACCCAATTCCTCCAAAAATGGTTATGGTCCATCGATAGCATTGGATTTGATAGTATCCAGTCGCAAGTGAAAAAAAACAAATGCTTTTCGATCTGGGGATCTCTGTGTGACAAATTGGAGAATGTAATTGAGTAAATTCTTATGATATACGTTTAATAAATCCACACCTGGCCAGAGTTCTTGGGATTAACTGCGGATGCTTTCCCTCTATAGCCTGCAGCTCCAGATTTGTAAACATGTCGTGAAGAATCCTGCTGCTTTGATTTGACCTTTGAATTCATTGTCGCCACCAATGATCAAATTTGAAGGGGGCATCTTAATTTCAATTGGAAGGTTATTTATTCTAGGAACACGTAAAAAAATGATATATTTTCAATCAAACTTATTTTGAACACATTAATTTGTCATATATATAATTAATTTTATAGTTCATTAACATAACAACTATTTTATTGTATTTTTTCGAGTTGGAGCACACTTCATTATAAAAAAAACAATGTGATAACCATATTGGGGCATCCGCTCGACCTTATGCATATTGCAAGACGTCGTAACTAAATATAGTCTTAAAGAATAACTAGAACCATGAGAGAATTACTTACTATTAACTATATACAAAATGAAGTCACTAAGCAAAACGAGGCTATATATATATATAACCAAAAACTTAATTTAAACCAGAGAAAGGGAAACAATCCAAACTTGAGAGATGTAAGAATCATGGAGATTGGGCACCTAAGAAAAAATAATACAAAACTCATAAAACATTAAAAAAACAAATCCTAGATACCAAGCAAGTTAGCAACGCTAGCATAACTAGGGTTGGGGCATCAAATTATGTTGTTCAACACTTGTCGTGAAAGCATACATGTATGGGATGGAGGGGCAATGAAATCAATCCTAAGTCAAGTGAAGCCTTGCAACACATTGCATGTCTGAGCCTCAACAATCTACCTTTTAAATTGAACCAAAATACCAAAAGAAGTTTACTAATGGATAGATTTGAGAAAGTTCTAGGTGTGAGTATTTAAGGGCTCACGGCTCTCAAATTTTCTATGTTTTGTACCAGTCCACGATTCAGCGAATCGATAGTCACAGGTAGGAAATTTAAGTTATTTAATGAAAAAAATTAATGTGTATACCTCTATGTCGAAACCATTTTCCATGTTGTTGCAGGACTCTACCCTCCTTTTTGTCTTACCAAAAGGCATGATAATTAGGAAGAAGACCTAAAATTATAGACTTCACCTTCAAAGAATTCATTGCAATCACATTCATAAGGAGTGATAAGAATACCACAACAATCCAATGTGTCAAATCTCAGTTGATAGTGTCAATTAAATTATTATATGGTAAATTTAATATAATACTTACTTATAGTTGTCTTTTACTCTTTGCATCTTGACACATTTGATATTTTATGGTTGTCTTTGTGCCTTGACCTAATTGATATTATAATGCACGGATGTGCATGCATAATAATCCTTAGTTATGACTATGAGATGAGGATTATAGAGAAGAGGGTGTAAACATAGGTAATTTTAATATGTATTTTGGTGGTGACCATTGAGGACAGTTGTTGTGAGAAACCACAAATGTATAAAAGGATAGAGGGAGATTACATCATGATCATGCCACCCATAAAATTTAAAGACTATTCTTGAACCAACAGTTGTTTTTTTAATTTATTAATAACCATTGTGCAGGTGCTTTGGTCCAAATATTTTTTCTAACTCATTGTTTCTCCATATCGTGTGCCCAGTGACACCTCTCTATAGCATTGCATAAATCGACCTATGTACAGTTTGTGATCTTAGCTACATGCCATTATTTGTATTTTCATGACATCGAGTGTTGTTTATAGTTGTCATGAGTCCATGATATTCATGCAAGAAATGAAGTCTTGTAGATCAGGAGGACTCATCAAACTGGCCTTTTGAATTTCATTTTGATTAAAAATGAGTGGACATTGGTAGCGAGGTTCACATCGGTAGTAGGAACAAAGTTTTGAGCTTGTTTTGGGCCTAGTAGTAGACTAGTAGTTGCTATTTGTTGTTATAGTCGTAGTCGTTGACACATTGCCACACTTTAGATTGCAGCCCCATTGGGAGTCAGAGTCACATATTGATGGCTAGTGTCTCATAGTGATCAATCATTACTGGTCATCTTGCACAGCTAAGCAGTGAGTGCATGACATGAGTGAGTGAGTTATTATAATTTATCAAATTTCCAATATTTTGAATGACGATTTGAAATTTATAGCATAGGAAATTCAATATCTTGAGAAATTTATATGGATGGGTAATTTCAAATGTTGCCCTTCTTTTGAAATGTTGACGTAGATTATGCCCTTCTTAATTAGAAGGGTAAAATTTAGATTTTAATTTTTTTTTGAAGGGAAATTTTAACTTTACACTTCTAGGAAGGGATAGAACCCTTTGGAAGGGCTCGAAAGGGTTCAATTTTGAATGCTACTTGCCACTCCTTCATGCCTGCTTAATTCCAAAGAGGAACTTTCACATACCAAGCGAGTGTTTTCTATGAATTTAAGTGGCCTGTATAATCTTATTTTCAATGAATTTCAAAGTAGATATCAAGAACTCAAGTCCTTTCCATGGATTTGTAAAATAAAACATTAATTTTTTTGGGGGGTGTAAATATAATTATTGTTGTTCTATGATAATAAAAATAATAATATTCATGGATTTATAAATGAAAACATTAATTTTTTTTGGGTGTAAATATAATTATTGTTGTTCTATGATAATAAAAATAATAATAATGAATTTAAAGTTCCTAGTAATTAATTAGGTTTAAATTTATGTTAATCGTTCTAGTAGCTTATGATTTAGAGTCTGAAACTTATCTCCGAATCACTTGAGGTGTTGATATCTTGAGAATAATCTATGGTTTTGATTAGGTAGACCTATTTTGCTAAAGGTATTTTTTGTGTACTTCCATTCCATTTGTGTTGAAGTTATTTCCTCATTTTCAAGAAATAATAATAATCCATTTTTAAGATCACAGTCAAGCGAGACACCAATTTTGTTGTATGATACCCCCTTATTTGTGGGACAAGGAACCTCCTCTATGCAACTATTTAACTATTGAATTATACATAGGTGTACATACCCTACCCCTCTCCACATTTGAACATGTGACCTCCTGGGAGGAAACACATGAAGTTCTTAAACATTAGATCCACTCAAGCTATTACTCTAACAACTAAAGTTGGGGCTTAAAGATTGATATATTCATTCATGATATTTAACTTTTCTATTATTTTTGAATAAATATTGTGGGGAAATCCACTGGATGTGTCCCCACATTGATGAATGGAATCCTTAATAAACTTATCGACATCCTTAATAAACTTACCAGCACATAACTAGACAAATGCCCAACAACATTGACGACAATCAGTTGAACTAATTTTGAGTGTACAGGTTGACAACAATATTGCACTCAGAGAAGAGGCTTGATGCCAGCAAACACATCCACTAACATCTGGAGCTGTAGAGACCTCACTGGATGTCTCTAGTTGTGCACATCATGAATCTGGAGGGTGGTGACGTCAGATGCAAAATTTACGTCGCCAATAATGCATAAAGGAGGTTTAACTTGATAGTGATAAGGAGAGGTCATCACTACATTATACATATCATATTCTGTGAGGTGAGGACTGTTAGAGATCGAGGAATCGAAATATTTACCTGAAACTTTGAGATGGGGTCGGGATTCCACCTTTATTGCATATGGATCTGAGACTGGTTCTGGGTCAGCACCCCAGTTTAATTATAATTGAGTCTTTGATTAGTTAAAATATTGTTCTTGGTGCTTCCATCGGTTCAATTATTATTGGATCAACTGCTACGACATTTAAAGGAATTGATCTTGGTGAAGCTACGTCAATTGGTGCAGCTAGTTCGATGGTCACAAATCATGATATTTATATTGAAGTTAGAAAAACACCTCAGTATGGGACTTGGGACTCTTACATTGAAGGATCGACAATTATCTATGATGCTTCTAGGTATCGATATGGTACTAGTTCTAGTACTTAATTCGTAGATGTAGGAACCTAATTTCGTTTCGCACATGCTTAACGGTTTGCTTCAATGGTGCAGCAGGAATAAAGATGGTCAAGAGAAAATTCATTCAATTTCTTTGTTGGATCTCTGAAGATCGAGGTGCATGACACCAATATTACTAATAGAAGGTAGACAATTTACAAAATTTACTAAATTGTAACACTTCATTTTCACAATTGCAATTTTCCATGACACAATTAAAAATGACTAATTCATATTCTTCTAGTTAGTCATTTTTTATGTCGTGACTAAATTAGTCATTTTTAACTCTGTCACTTATTTTCTAGTCATATTTGTTAACTGGTGACTAACTTAGTCGTTAATTTTAGTCGTTTATAGTTGGTCAATCAAAATTGCTCATATTTAGTAGTAAATCACTTGAAAAACCTGTGGTGACTAGAATTTTTAGTCACGTAGTAGCTAATTCCTCATTTTGTACTAGTGTTGAACTCCAAAGTTTCCAAGGGAAGGAAAAATTTCTCCATCGTTTCGTGTGCAATTTCATAGAAAAAACACACGGTTATATGCATCTCCTCAAGAAGAACACCCCGTTCTTCTGGGATGACCAAGCCCAATGCGACTTTGATAATATTAACCACGCTCTGACCCATTCACCCGCGATACACCCCCCAAATTATTCAAATCATTTTCTCTTGTATACTGTTGCCTTCGCTACTACCATTGCTATGGTTTCGGTGCATGAAAATCCCAACGGTTAGGAGCACGTGATTTACTACGCAAGTAAGAATCTCATGGAGTCCAAAACTTTCTATTCACATGTGGAAAATTTAGCATTGGCCATGGTCATTACTGTACAAAATTTTTGTCACTACATTTTTCTCCACACAACCACTGTATTGGCAGACCAGAACTCGATGTATTACATCCTAACTTGTTAGGTGCTTGAGGGCAATTACTCCCACTAGATAGTCATACTTCAGGAGTTTGATCTAGAATTCGCCAAAGCCACATCAAAGAAATCCTTGGTTTTTGTCGAGCTCATGTGTGATATTCACTATGCTTCGATGAAATCTGAGCCCAACGATTCATTTCTGGATGAATTCATGTTCCTGATTAGCACCACCGATCCATGGTATGGAGATTTTCTTATTTATCTCCAAACACAATGATTTTAGCTGCATTTATCCGTTGATGATCGCCATTGTATCCGTCACCACGTGAAATACTACCTCATCCTAAATGATACCTTGTATAGACATGGGATTGATTCTATTCTCTGGTGATGCCTCACCCATGAGGAGGCTGAACATGTGTTGAATGATTGCCACTCTGGAGCATGTGGCGGTCATTTATCTGGGATGGCTACAGCCCAGAAAATTCTTCATGCTAGCTATTTCTGGCCTTCCATATTCAAAGACTATCATGAGGTTGTTAAGAAATTTCCACCTTGTCAACACTTTTATCCTGAAAAGTGCACTCATCCCACTCTACTACACCCCGTCATTGCCGTTGGCCCATTTTCCAAATGGGGGATTGACTCCATGCATTGTAAGCCTACCTCAGCCGAGGGGCATGGTTACATCATCGTAGCTGTTGACTATTTCACAAAATGGGCTGAGGCCATGCCTACATATGCGGAAGATGGTAAGACTACCACTCTCTTCTTGTTCAATCATATCTTAGCTAGATTTGGATTCCCGCAGTCCATCGTTACTGATCATGGATCCCATTTCTGTAATCAAATGATGGAGGAACTAAGTGCCAAGCTAGGTTTTTGCCATGAAAAATCTATGCCATATTATCCACAAGCTAATGGTCAGGTAGAGGCCATTAACAAAGTTTTAAAAACTATGCTTTGTTGGATGGTTGGAGATCATAAATCCAACTGGCACCACATTCTTTTCTCTGCTCTTTGGGCTTATCAGACTTCTGTGAAAACAACCACTAGTTTCATGCCATTCTAGCTTGTCTATGGACTCGAAGTTGTCTTACCGATTCAATGTCATATTCCATCCTTACAACTTGCCGTCGAACTTCTCCTAGACACTTCCGTAGAGGAAGAATGATTTTTATACTTGAATAACCTTGACGAGACTCAGAGAGATGTTGCCTTGGCTAATGAGGCACATCATAAATGCGTCAATGCGCAATATGATAAATCAGTCCATCCTCGTGCCTTTAACAAGGGTGACCTTGTTTTGACTTACGATTAGAGATATGACAAGATAGGGAAGGGTAAGTTCGAGTCCATGTGGTATGGACCTTTCGTCATTTCTAAGGTTTTAGAGAAAGGAGCCTACCAGCTCATTGACTATGATGGAATCCCTTTAGGGAAACCTCGCAATGGGTTGTACCTAAAAAGGTACTATGCCTAGGTCTTTCTTGGATAGTATCCTATATATATGTATATTGCTTGACTTTCAGTGTGATTTTAGTATTTTCAAGATGGTTTTGAGTTTAGTGTCCATATATTTTTATACCATGTTTTGCTCATGCATATGGCTTTATATTGTTGAAAAACTGAGTTTTACTGCTTGCTGGTTTAAATGAACAATTTGTGTTTTTCACTTCAGCCGGTTTTGCATAGGCTTGAAGCTACTTAAAAATTTTGCCGAACAATTTTAAACAAACAGTAAAATCAAATACTAACATGCTGGAAACAAATAAACATTCACACCATAAATTTGACTCAGAGATTTTTGGCTAATCAGCCCTGGAAAAACCCCCATGGGGAAAACCAGTCAGAGAGAGGAGGGATTTTTATTATTTTCTTCAGCAAAATAAAAGGACAGAAATGCAGGAGAAATACAACTTATCTCCACCACAGACTTTATCCCAAAGTCTGGACACTGTGCTCAGCAAACCAGCCGTACACCCTTCTCGATTTCTGTGCCAACTTAAATGCAGACCGTACAACCCAGAAAAAATCGTACCAGCAACAATAAATGCATAGTACAGTCTCGATTTCTATGCTGTAATAAATGTTGTCTGTACAACAATTAATGCAGCCCGTACAGTCAATAAAAACCTCGATTTATGTGCAGGAAAGTGCCTCGAAACTCATGCTGAATTTAATGCAACCGTACAGCAGCAACAGGCCGTACTCTACCTCGGTTTCTATGCCAATAAACAATCCATACAGCAATTAATGAAGGCCCTACTCTACCTTGGTTTCTGTGCAAATATTAAATGGCTGCCTCGATTTTCATGCCAACAAGAAATCTCTTCCAGCGCTGTCTGAAAATCAAACCCTTCTTCAGCAACTCGACCTCCTCTCTCAGCTCTCCTCTTCTCATGTAAAAAAAATGAAAAGTGAAAACCTTTTGCCTCCCTCATGCTTTTTTTTTTACCTAAGTGGGCATCTTAATCCAACGGTGGAAAAAGAATCAATCCAATGGATGAGATTGAGTGAGAGTAAAAATCCCTTTTATTTAATTCACATAAATAAAATTACTCACCCACTTAAATTTATCAAAAAGTGACTTTATTGTTATAAAGTCTCATTAAGTGACTTTTAATGTGAGGGTCACCTTTTTCCCTCTTAAAGTGACTTAGGCAAAATAAAGTCACCTAGGGAACATCTGCCTAGGTACAAAAACTAACACTCCCTCTTACCGAGGAAGGTGTTCCGTACCACTCCCAACTTATCTCTGAAGAAGACGAACTTACCCCTCCCCAAAGACTTCGTCAAGATGTCAGCTACCTGCTCATCAGTGGAAATATGCTGAAGCTCAACTGCCCCTCTCTGAACATAGTCTCGAATGAAATGATATCTGATCTCTATGTGCTTTGACCTGTCATGGAACACTGGATTCTCAGAGAGCTGAATGCAACTCTAATTGTCGCAGTAGATCATCGTAGGCCTAAGCTCCTGATCAAAAAAATCTACCGAAAGCTTGCGAAGCCACAGTGCTTCACAAGTAGCCTGACTGGCTGCCATATACTCAGCCTCAGCTGAACTCAATGCAATGGACCTCTGTTTCCGGCTGAACCACGACACTGCTACTGAGCCCAAAATGAAACAACAACCGGAAGTGCTCTTCCGATCCCACATGCAACCTGCCCAGTCTGAATCTGTAAAACCAACCAATCCGACTCCATCCGAACCCCTGTAGTCCAAACCATAGTCCACTGTCCCTGCAAGATATCTCAAAATGTGCTTTGCAGCTGTCCAGTGCACACTCCTAGGCTCAACCATGAACTGGCTAAGAGTGTTCACCGCAAAGCACAAATCTGGCCTAGTGTTGACCAGATACATCAAGGACCCAATAAGCTGACGATATAGTGTGGGATCCACCAACTTGCCCTCGGAAGCATGGAGTTTCTTCCAGTTGGTGATCATAGGTGTAGACATAGGCTTGCATTCCTCCATCCTAAATCTCCTCAGAATATCAGCTGCATACTTTCCCTGTCCAAGGAAAATATGCCCAGGCTCCTACCAAACCTCCATCCCCAAATAATAGTGCATCAGCCCAATATCGGTCATCTCATACTCCGAAGCTAAGTCTCTCTTGCAATGTGCAATGAGACGCTCAGCACCTGTGATGAACAGATCATCAACATACAACAAAAGAATGAGTGATTCTCCCCCAACCATAATGAAGTAAAGGTTGGGATCAGCCTCACTCTTTTGAAATCCCATCGATGTCAGATACTCATCAATCCTGGAGTACCAAGCTCTAGGAGCTTGCTTCAGTCCATACAAGGCTTTCTTTAGCCTGCACACATGAGAATCCCTCCCATGTATCTCGAATCCCTGTGGCTGCTCTAGATATACTTCCTCCTGCAGAAGACCATTGAGAAATGCGGTCTTCACATCCATCTGGTGGATCCTCCAACCCATCTCTGCTGCTATAGAAATCACTGCCCTGATAGAAGAATATCGTGCAATTGGAGCAAAAGTCTCATCATAGTCGACTCCCTCAACCTGTGAGAATCCCCGTGCCACAAATCGAGCCTTGTACTTCTCTACGCTGCCATCCGCAACATGCTTTACCTTGTAAAGCCATCTGGAAGTCACAACTGACTTCCCCTCCGGTCTCGGTACTATCTCCCATGCATCATTCTTCATGATGGAATGGTACTCTTCCATCATGGCATCTCTCCAAACTAGATGCTGGGTAGCCTCCTCAAATGTAGATGGCTCAGAGTCACGAAGGCATGCAACAAGAGCCATATCATCCCTGACCGGCACCACACCAAGCCTCTCAAGCTCCACTACTACCCTGATCCTCTCTCGGGGTCTACCAACTACCTCTGCATCCTTCAAGGTCTCCTGAAGCCACTTAGGCTTCCTCTTCCTTGAAGTCTGCTCCTCCAAAACTATGCTTGGGCTTTCCTCATCTGAGGAAGTCCTAGTACCAGATTGTCCAACACCCCGAGGACCAGTAACTGAAGATCCTGTGCCTGCCGATGCTATCACCTGAGGACTCAAACCTTTACCTGTCCCAGACACTATCCCGGAAGAGCCTGTCACCTGAACCACTGAACTAGTAGATGCTGCACCTGTACCCTGTGATCCTGTCCCTCCAGAAACCTGTGGACCTGTAAGCTGTATCAAAGAAGCCTGTACCTGCTGAGGTGTGGGAGCTGGTGTCTCCCCCTGCTCTAACTCTCTGGACTTTCGGAAGGCTCTCTCCTCATCAAACTTTAATTCCCGGTGGACAACAACTTTCCGCGAACAAGGTAAGTAAATCTGATAAGCCTTCGAAGTCTCATCATATCCCACAAAGATACCTCTCTCTGCAGTGGGATCAAACTGCGTCCTCTTCTCAGAAGGGACGTGAGAGTAAGTCATCGAGCCAAATATATGAAAGTGGCTCACCTCAGGCTTCTTTCCTGAATACATCTCCTCAGGAGTCTTGCTCCCCACTGCCCTGTGAGGACTCCTGTTCTGTAGATAAACTACAGTACTACATGCCTCAGCCCAAAGAAAGAAAGGTAGCCCCTGATCATGGAGCATTGCCCTGGCTGTCCCCACAATAGACCTGTTCTTTTTCTCAGCTACTCTATTCTGCTCAGGATTATAAGAAACCGTCAGCTGTCTCTGTATCCCCTCCTGCCTGCAGTAAGCATCGAACTCCTTGGAGGTGAACTCACCCCCATTTTCTGATCTCAACATCCGGATCTGTCTACCTATCTGCTTCTCCACAAGGGATTTGAACCCTTGGAAGACTCTCAATACAAGCTCGGACTTCTTGCTCCTTAAGAAGTAGATCCAGGTCTTCCTGGAGTAGTCATCTATGAAGCTAATGTAATACTCAAAGCCTGTCAAAGAACGTGACGGCATGGGACCGCATATATCAGAATGGATCAAATCAAGCACCCCGGCAGCTCTCGTGTCACTGCTCGAAAAAATAGTCTTGGTGTACTTTCCCAAAGCACACCCCCTGCACACATCCTCCTGCTCAGTGCTGAACTCTGGTAAACTTGTAACCATGCTCCTCAACAATCTAAGAGCTGGATGATGTAAGTGGGCCATCCTCCGATGCCAAAGCTCACAAATCTCGCTGCTGCTGCTATGTGCCAAAGCACACTGTGGCTGAAATAATAGCTTGTACATCTTTCCGCACCTGAACCCGATGTCCATGGCATTGGACATACCTATAGCCTTGGGATATACCTGTACTCTCCCATCTAAAAATCACACCCCAAGACCCCTGTCCTCTATGGTGGAAAC
The DNA here is from genome assembly GCA_001517045.1 of Pseudotsuga menziesii. Classification (NCBI taxonomy): domain Eukaryota; kingdom Viridiplantae; phylum Streptophyta; class Pinopsida; order Pinales; family Pinaceae; genus Pseudotsuga; species Pseudotsuga menziesii. Next base: position 316,382 of record LPNX011004217.1, on the reverse strand, counting down.
TGATACAAGGTTCTTTTTCAGCCCAGGGACATACAACACATCCCGCAGAGTCATGGGACTCATAGACTCCCTCTGAAATGTGATGGTACCCCTACCAACAGCTCTCACAATGGTGTTGTCCCCAAGGACAACCTCCACATCCCTACCTGACTCTGAAAACTTTGAGAACACCCCTTGAGCTCCTGTCATGTGGCTCGTGGCTCCACTGTCAATGTACCAAGTAGAAGAGGTGAATGGATCCCCCCCATGTCCTGCCAACAAGGAATGCTCACTATCCTGATCCATATCTATGCTGGTGGCTAAGGTGTCTCTCTCTCCCTCCATCTGTCCAGCATAAAGGGAAAAATCCCTCTGAAATGCAATACTAAACTCATCAACCTCAGCTGAGGCTGCAGTCTGTTGTCCCTGCCCCTTCTTCTTCTTCTTGCTTGGACACTGTGAGGCATAGTGTCCAAACGCCTGACAAGCATAGCACTTGATTTTACTCAAGTCCTTCTTCTTTCCACTCTACTATCCCTAC
>LPNX011004217.1:292317-315684 GCA_001517045.1 Pseudotsuga menziesii | reverse complement strand
CTACCCTGTACAAGACCCCTCCTGGTCTCCTCCTGCACAAAGTCATCCCATAGCCTCTCCCAGTCAAGTAGGTTCTCCCTGCCCACTATGGCCTGCACAAAAGCACTCTAGGACTTTGAGGCCCCATTCACTGCTGTCCGCACAAGCTCTGTAGGGGAAACCTTCTCCCCAATTGCTGCAAGTTCATCCCGAACTGCAGAAATCCTAGTAAGGTAAGCTGTGACTCCCTCTCCTCCATTCATCCTGATACTCTTGAGTTTTTCTCTAAGAACCATTTTCCAGTTCTCATTAGAACTCTCATACAGATTGGTCAAGGCTGTCCACATCTCATGTGCCTTGTCCTTTCCTGAAATGTGAGGAATAATGTGATCTTTCACGGCATCAAGAATAATTCTTCTGGCTTTGCAGTCCTTCTTATTGAAGGCTGTGAGGGCTGCTGCATCTGTAGATGCAAGAATGGTAATGGGGTTTGTAGTAGTGTTCCTCACTATGTCTGGCCACAACTCATTCTCTTCAAGTAACAACAGAATTCTATCCTTCCATGGCACAAAATTCCCTATCCCATCCAGCCTATCCTCCAACCTAAGTCCTGTAGCCATCTCAACAACAACTCAACAAAGTGCTGTTCACTGATAGAAGTAGAATAACAAAAATTTCTGAATGCTACAAATTACTGTGTATCTGCAAAAATCACTATTTCTGCCCCCTTTTCTCTGATACCATGTTGAAAAATTGAGTTTTACTGCTTGCTGGTTTAAATGAACAATTTGTGTTTTTCACTTCAGCCGGTTTTGCATAGGCTTGAAGCTACTTAAAAATTTTGCCAAACAATTTTAAACACATAGTAAAATCAAATACTAACAGGCTGGAAACAAATAAACATTCACACCATAAATTTGACTCAAAGATTTTTGGCTAATCAGCCCTGGAAAAACCCCCATGGGGAAAACCAGTTAGAGAGAGGAGAGATTTTTATTATTTTCTTCAGCAAAATAAAAGGACAGAAATGCAGGAGAAATACAACTTATCTCCACCACAGACTTTATCCCAAAGTCTGGATACTGTGCTCAGCAAACCAGCCGTACACCCTTCTCGATTTCTGTGCCAACTTAAATGTAGACCGTACAACCCAGGAAAAATTGTACCAGCAGCAATAAATGCACCGTACAGTCTCGATTTTTGTGCTGTAATAAATGATGTCCATACAGCAATTAATGCAGCCTATACAGTCAATAAAAACCTCGATTTCTGTGCAGGAAAGTGCCTCGAAACTCGTGCTGAATTTAATGCAACCGTACAGCAGCAACAGGCTGTACTCTACCTCGATTTTTGTGCCAATAAACAATCCGTACAACAATTAATGAAGTCCGTACTCTACCTTGGTTTCTGTGCAAACATTAAATGGCTGCCTCGATTTTCGTGCCAACAAGAAATCACTTCCAGCGCTGTTTGAAAATCAAACCCTTCTTCAGCAACTCGACCTCCTCTCTCAGCTCTCCTCTTCTCATGTAAAAAAAATGAAAAGTGAAAACCTTTTGCCTCCCTCATGCTTTTTGTTTGACCTAAGTGGGCATCTTAATCCAATGGATGAGATTGAGTGAGAGTAAAAATCCCTTTTATTTAATTCACATAAATAAAATTACTCACCCACTTAAATTTATCAAAAAGTGACTTTATTGTTATAAAGTCTCATTAAGTGACTTTTAATGTGAGGGTCACCTTTTTCCCTCTTAAAGTGACTTAGGCAAAATAAAGTCACCTAGGGAACATCTGCCTAGGTACAAAAACTAACATATATGGCTTCGCTAATGGTGCTTGCTGCCACACCTTGAATCTCACCTCAGCTGCTTGGGTTCTTGTTGTAATCTCACAAATCACATAAGGTTACCAATAATACATACTAAAACATACATACATCACAAAGATAAGAGATAAGAACAAGTAGATAGAATAATAGATTATCTTAACATGAGAGGGTCCATACAATACAGAGAACTAAATCGAGTTCTCATCTGGATCAACAACATAATATATATGAATTACAAATAGTTACAAATAACTACCTGTCGGTTCACTCAACCAACACGACCTTAGGTGGCCGACCTAATCTCTAACTAGTCAGCTGACCGACTTAGTCGACTAATCGACTAAGTCGGCTATCGTTCAAGTCGGTTTACTAACTTTCTCCTCCAACATCTCTCCCACAAAAAAATGTTTCTTCGTCCCAAAGAAATAGGGAGATACCCAAAATTTATTTGTTCATCTAAGTAGTCATTCTTTGTGCTTGGTATTCATGGGCTGTGAAGTCTGATGGTTGGTATTTTTTGTATACATACTTAGACAATTGCTTCAGTTGTCACTGCCAGTTGATGTTGGAAGTTCGTCCAACTCTGCAAAAAATTCTGTATGTCGATGGTTAGTGTAGTCAGACTCAATAAGATCGACATTTTCTCTGCTATGGAAACTTCTACTATTTTTTCCATGTCAGGACCTATAAGTTGGTCCTTTTCCTTTGCTTCCTCTAGTAGTATTTTCATCTACAGGTAGATGATGTCTACTTTTTCCAGGTTGGGAATGGCTTGTTGCACCCATTGATGTGATTCTCGCTCAAGATTCTACAATTTATCTGTTTCAAGCACTATTTGGTCTTCAATTGTGCATCTGAGTGCTTCGTCAGTGTTTTTCATTTTCTCTAGTGCTTGGATATCTTGTCGGGTCTACCTGGTTCGTTGATAGACTTGTCTGTCGTAAGCAGGTCATTCTCTCAGTACTTCTTCTGTAATTACAGACTCCTCCATGTGATCTTGCAACACCTTGTATGCTTCTGCAAAGGCTGTGTGCTGCTCCATCAATAGTCGGACGGTTTCTTCTTTCTGATCCTCTTTTGTGTCTTGAATTGCAGTGAATGATACTTTGGCAGTTCAGTATTTATAGTTGAATTGTTGGATGTTTTTGTCGAGGAGTGTATTAATGGTGGACGTGATGGTCCAGCAAGAACACTTGAGTGTGCGTTACACAACAGTTCTCTATTCCCCGACTGAAGGTTTGGTTAGTTCAGGAGTGGTGTGTATAGGTCTCTCTACCAGTAACATCGCCGAGTATCAAGCAGTCATCAGTCTTCTGACTGAAGCTACCTCCCATGATGTTCACAATCCGGTAGTCTTGATGGACTCACAACTTATGGTTTGTCATCTGAACCATGTATACACCATTAGAAACCCTGTGCTTCTCCGCCTCTTTTGGAGAGTACGTTTGTTAGAAAGATCATTTGAAACCATCACTTATAGGCACATCCCTAGGGAACATAATGTAGTTGCTGATTCATTAGCGAATTACATCCTAGACTGGAATATTTCCCATTCATGACATTGAAATCAAACATGGTCTATTGTAAATAAACATTTAAAGACACATAAAACTCATGTAAAATACATTCACCATTTGAGACATACAAACACCAGGTAAAAGTCTATATATATATATATATGAAAAAGTTTACAAAAAATAGGTCACGAGACCTCATCCGAAGAACGTAGGATTTTAGGCAAAACCACCATAAAAAATCCTGAAGTTATTAGCTTTCAGTAGATATGTTATACACTCAATGTCTAGTGATGCTCGTGGTAACACATCACTGCCCGAGCTACTCTACATAGAAGCCTATTGAATCGACCCGGTACTCCCACTGTAGGCCTTTGATACCTCATAGGGAGGTCATCAATGGAAGAATATAAGATATCCAAGGTCAACCTCTCCAGGTTTTCCTCTAACTCCCTGGTGATACCATTTCCCTATGGTACAAAGCGGACTCTAGCTCGCCTATCCAATGGGGAGGATCCCCCAGGTCACGCTGCTCCAACATCTACATGAGAATATCCAGGTCTCATTACTTAACATAAAAAGTATAAAACATCAAAAATCATAAAAACATAAAAAAATTTCATCCATTTTGGGGTTTCTTGATTCTCATCGATGTCGCTCCACTGATTGCCAGGTGGGAGCAGTAGGTCTGGATCTCCGTGGAAGTCTATGCCTGCATAAGCATAATCCTCCACCATGAGGATCCGATTGCCGAGCCATCTGAAGAATGGGTCACTTAAATTCACCTTCCCCCTACCTGCTCTTATACAATCCATAATCTGGACCCACCTTATGGCTATCAGACTTCTGAAAACCACCTAAGGTCTCATATGTGGCACCCGCTCGAAGAAGAAGTAGACTAAAATGGAAGCAAAGCCAAACTGCTTTAGCTCTCCCTACCGACACTTCCACCTAGTTGAATACTATGGGTGCCATGGCCTCTATGGAATATAACATATGTGCCCTAGAAGCCTAGTGCACACCCTGACTCCCCGCCACCCTCTGCATGGTAAATAGGATAGTCTGTAGGGGTTTGTCCGTCACTGCTCTGATGGGGATTTTCTTCCCCAATTTCCTCATCCCTGGAACACAGTGACAATCTATCAACTCTTGAGTGGTAATATCCCCTCCTCGGGAACCTATCAATGAGATGGGAGCACCCCGTTTCGAGAGACCAGTCAAGAAGTAGATGTCCTCTACCTCCATTGTTAGAATATGGGCCCCGACCTTGAAATTCTGCTGCTTTGGATTCCACATCCGATGTATGTTCTCTAACAGCTGCTCATGTGATACCATGCTTGGGGTCTGAAGGAATTTTAGGAGCCCACAGTCTCGTAATGTGGCTATACAACCCGCATTTATTTCAGAGAAGGTGTCCTCATTGTCATGTCGTCTTTCTTTCCATATCACCATGATTGAGCAACAAAAACCTGCCCTGAGAATAATCATAGCACACATTAGAATAATCGCCAATCATTTAAATTCAAAAGAATGGTTTATTATTGTTTGTGCTATTAGTTTGAAATCTCCACGGTCGGCACCGCCTGTGCACTGTTGAAGATAGGTGGTGGCACCTCCTGTTAGCTTTGTTTTAGGCGCGGTTCTAGTGAGGTACCACGTATCCAGCAAGGGGTATGCGCGGTGCCCATTTTCATGGTTTTAGGCCTTTCCATACAATCCCAAAACCCCACCAAAACTCAAAATGAAGACTATGAAAAGAAAGAGTAGGGTTTTAGTTGTTACCTATAACTAACAACGCTCAAATATGATGGTGGAAACTCCTAGTATCAGCTGCTGAAGATATGACTAGGAAAGTGCTCCAAATGCTCTCCACTATGGGTAAATAGTAAAATGATTTGATTTTTTACTATTTACATGACTTATATATGCATTTTTAGGGTTTGATATACTATAGTTTTGATTTAAAATCACTTTTTACTTGAAATTTATCTATCGTAATCCCTTAATGTTTGTCATTAGCGCATTTAACACTTGTTTTTGAGTCGATTGCAGGATAGGGGCACCATAGAAAAAATATTTGGGAGTTTGTTTATGAATTTTTCATACTTCCATAAAATAGAAAAAGTCGATGAGCGTTTGTTATGACACTTTGATCACGCTTCTTAAACCTAGTATCAAGGGTCCGAGTTGGTTTTCGATTCTTTCTAGGCTCGTAAAAATTGACACTGTGTAAAGAAATCTCATGGAGTCTTATTTCACTTCTTTTCAGGATCCTTAAACACGAAAAGATCGTCAAGTCTATTTCTGATTCTTTCCAGGCTCATAAAAATTGACATTATGTAAAGAAACCTCATGGATTCCTCTTTAAACTCTTTTTAGGCTCCCTAAATAGGAAAATATTGTTGAGCGATCTTGTCTTCTTCACGCTCGTTAAAGCATTTGAAGAGTCGTCTCTCCGATGGTAGGTTATCTCTTTTTCGGTTTGGATATACTATTTACAAAAAAGGAACACTCCAGCCAATCATGACTGGAAGAGTTCTTTAAGGTATGATTTTACACTTTTCTGGGCCTTAGAGACTAAATCATACAAAAAAGGACCACTCTGGAGTCTTCTTCTGTAATCGTTCAGACTCTCTAAACATGAACGATACCGAGTTTTATTTCATTGGAATCGTTAAAATTAAACATTGACAGACCCATTTTGGGAACGAACCCCTCCTCTCTCAAGTTCGTAAAACATATGAGTTTGGACTTGTCTTCTGACAAGCTATATCAAGTCTTTGTTACCCTCTTTGAACTTGTAAAACCAAAAAGAGGCACTCATCAATCATGATGGGGAAAATGGGAAGGGAATCATTTTGCAAATAAATGGCACTAGCTTGTCGTTACCTTTGAACATGGCACTTGTTTGCATATCATGTCAGTCAATTGGGTATTCAGCTAATCTTTGTGACGATCCACTTTTATGATTCATGCCACTCCTTTGAGTCTTTCAAAAGAATGCATTGTCCACTATCTTATTATGTGTTTGTCCCGTCCAGTCATGCTGCCAAGTCTTGTGTTGTGCCGCCTGATGTTCAAAGGGAATTCGAAGAAGTTTTACCTTTGTAGTCAACACAGTATTTTTGTCAGTAATTTTGAGTCAGTCCTATGGTTACTACATTCACATCATTCTAGAACTATGTTTCGAGTTTCATGTCATCGATGTGGGACTCATCATGGCCCTCCTCCGACGAGACTATTCCCATCAACATCAGCTCATCATCTGGGAAATAGTCTTAGAAACAATACTTAGTACCTTGAGATCTGTATGCTTTAATGACAGATTCTCTCGCTCTCAACATAGGTTCACATCATTGACCTTTGATCGATAGAACCGACTAGGTGTTCAACTTTAGGACATCTATTCACACTCAGTAGATTGTACTAGGGTACCTTGGGAATCATTGACATCAATGGTGATCTCCCTTGCACTTGTTAACGGTTCACACCATTGGTCGGTAATCAAGTGGTTTCTACCATGTTCGACTTCAGATCATTGTAATCACATGGATAGAATCGTACTTTGTGGAAGACAAGATGAAGAACCTGGATATTTGTTTAAAGCACTCATTGATTTCCCCCATGTTACAATGGGGTTTTTTATATCTAGCATGGATCCACATTTGTATGGTCATGGCTATGCTCAAATTTGCATATGTATAACATAGATCTACGTTGTATGTCTGGTAGCTATGTCCAAGTTTGAGTCCTATATCACATGGATCTATGATGTATTCTAGTAGCCATGCTTGTTTATTCCTCCCATGGATCTTCCTTGTATTGGTCTGCAACCATGAGTTGGTTACTTGTGACTATGAGTGAAAAATATTGATGTACTACAGATGCCTACTTATCGACATGCTCTGATCGATCTGATGTTTTCACCTCATAGCGATGACTTGTTCTCTCAAAGCTATCGTTTATCGTATCCCTCTAAGATTCATGCTTTGGGGGGCATTCTATTATACCAAAATCCTGTCACCACCATATGATAAGACCTTTAACTTACATACTTTCCCTTAATCCCAGCACTTGGAGTGGAAACCCATGTTGTTTGTCAATATTTCATGAAAACACTCAGCACCGTACTTTCCTCATTACCCAAGAGCAGTACCTTCCTCGCACCACCTGTATATTTTTTACCATAAGCGGTGCCACCGCTTATAGCCTTTGGTCCATAAGCATTTTTAACCTGAACTGCTGTGTCATAAGAGGCAAAAGTCAGCACCCTAGGTAAAATGGGGAAAAGAGAGGTTTCTCGAGGCTTCTAGATCATGAGCCTCATGTCCTCTCTTATCCCTAACATTGTGGTTCAGTTGAGCTCGAGATCCCCTATCATAGGATCTTAGAGGCCACCTCATCCACAAATATCTCAACCATTCCTATCCATTGAGCCTTATAAATACAAGCTCATGTCCATGCTTGAGGGGGAGAACCATAGAGGTATTGTTATCCTATTGGATTGAGCACTTGTCCCAAGCCATTGGAGAGCATAGAGAGAAAAGTTGGAGCTTATGGGGATGAAGTGTTGGTTTCATGGATATGCATGTCGACACTAAGGCTTAATTGGTTGTAAAATTCTCCATTCATCTTAATGCAAAGCTGATTTTCACCCCACATTATTGTTGTTGTTGATATCACATGTAAATGTTGTTGGATTCCTTAGTCACTGACATGGATGAATAGATTATGTTCTGGTAGCTTTGATGTGTTTGTGTGTTTGATCTGATTGCAGGTACACAGGTTTACTATCAAAGCAGCATTCCAGGTATCTATGAAATATAGGGAGGGTATTCATCCTTTGTCATTCATTTGTTCTGGATCTGAACCATTCAGACCAAAGGAACAACTTCTGTCCACAAAAGGTGAAATATTCCTACTTACAATTGTAGGAGGTATAGCTAGACACATAGTTCCATAGGCTCTATCATTGTCATTAAGCCAATCATCCTTCTCTTGACAGGACTCTGGTTCTCTCACAGCACCAATGGACACATCGTAGAGACATTGCCTCTTGATATATGCACACATCTTCTAATTCCATTCAGAATAGTTGAATGGGGAAAGGAGAGGAACAACTTTCGAATCCATGAAGTTGTTGTAGAAACCTGCAATGAAAAACACTCACATAAACTGGAAATATGCCCTAAACAACAACTCAACCTCATAGGATTTGTTGCAGCTCCATTCAGCTCTGATACCATGTGAGAAATTGCTTCTCAAGTTAGATCTAGGAGCTAGAACAATTTCACCATCAAAGTGTTTGACAAAACATGCAAGAGAAAACAAAGAGACAGAAAATAGTTGGAACAACACATGTGAAAGGTGTTGATTACATTTCATATTATTATCATACATCATTTATAATAAAATGGCCAAATTCGACTGGCTCTGGAAGCCAATTGGATTTGTACATGTGTCAATGTGAGAAATAACCTCAATCCCCCCTAGGTGGATCGATGAAGACCTAAATCAGTCGAAACAGACTCAAATTGATGTGTGAGTGTTGGTGAGGTGTGTTGGGTCATTAAATACTCAAAGCAATGCATGGGTGAGAATATAGAGGCAAGTGGGGTGCTCTAGGTGGCAATAAATGCTCCTAGGAGAGCTAAAACAGGCCAGATACACCCCTATCGCACTTAGTCAAACCAGAGCCCCAAAAATCAATGAGGTAGCGCTCCAATGCCTTAATAAGGGAGAACATGGGATAGGTTGACCAAACCAGGAACTGTTGTAGGTGTGAACAAGCCAAGTTAACCAGATATATTGCTGGATTAACTCCCTTAAGTATAAACCATAGGACATTAATGAAATTTAGGAAAATCAAGTTAGCCTAAGGTCTAAACTATATACTAAGGATGTATTACTACAACAATAGGTTTAATTATTTAACTACGGGTAGCCTTCTTTAAAGTCACATTTTTGCAGTATAATCATGGGTTCTCCATGAGGAACCCGGAAATGGTTCATGTTGTCCTCAAAGGGCAGTCGTGATTTCTATGCATAGGTTGTTTTTAGTAAATCTAATGGACAAATTTATAATTGGGAAGGTAAAATGGTGCTATACATGGACCATATTTCTATGGGATATCCCATGTCCTTAAATTCTCTACGAAGGTGCGTATTACTCAAATTATACCGCACATAAAACATGAGGGAACAAGTTCGGTTATTAAAAATATTGGTACGTTTGCGGGACCACAAACTTGGAATGTTCGACCTCTAAGGAGAGAGCTTGGATCGTATTGTAGAGGATATTTATTTTATCACTAGTTTGTCTCATCGAAAAGTGCTTGTGAACATGGGAGGCACCAACCGAGGGGGTGATTCCCTCAATGTACAGGATTGTGTCAACACCTACTACATTCCTGGGACTCAAAAATTGGGGACTGAAATCTCGATCTCATAGATTATTAGCTTCCCACTAAAAGTGCTTATGAGCACTATTGTTAGAGTGACGGGTCATAATCTTTACACTTGGTTGCATTGACTCACATGCACATAGTAGTGGAGTTGTTATGGAGAGCGATGTTTGACTAGTGTTTGAGATTATTCCTAATTATGAAGGGGCAACTATTTGTCTATGGGGAAGGAAGGAAGAAGAACTTTGGTTACATAAGTATTCTAGAGGCGTTCTTCTTTGATAGGTTACCTTCCCTGAGCCTTGTTGTTACATTGCCACCCTCACCTCCCTGTGCCTAGACTCACATGGTGGGGTTATGTGTTTCTCCACTAGGGTGGTGGTGAGGTCCAGGGAAGTTATGATGGTGACTTTTATTCTTGGTGGAGCCGACAGGTTCCCACACTAGAGCAATTTCCATATGTAGGCTTAGACTTTTATGGCGATCCTGGGATTTCTCTCCATCCTAGGGAAGCATGGTGGGATATGGGTAAGTCTTTCACTTTTTGAAATATTTAATTTTTATGGATTTTTTGTTCATAATGTTGTATATACATATGTATTCAAGTTTGATACGTTATTTCATGATATGCATATATAGGACCTGTCAAACTAGATGGAAATCTGAGGACCTTCATGTGACTAGCGGAGGGTGGTGGACATGAAGCCATGTTTCATGTTGTATAGGGAAACTGACTAGGATGATCCACAATGTACCTACATTGAGGATAGAGAGGATTCCAATGTTTATACAAACACATGTTGTAGGAGTACCTCCATCCCGGTTGCGCCTTCTCCAAAGGGTGACCCAAGTTGTTTTATGTTATCGGGAGGCTATGGAGGCATTTGTAGTCGAGGAGGATGAGGAGCATACAAAGTTTTTATCATATAAATGACTTTGATCCTGTTTTATATTTTGATAGAAATTTTACGAGATCTTTGGACTAGAAATGCAATGTATATGGAAATATATTTTACACACACACACACACACACACACACACACACACACACACATATTTCGGTTATTTACATGTGTCTCTATGTACTGTGTATTAATTTTACAAATTTTGTGACAAATACCAGTCTAGAATGTAATTTTTAAATGCATCAGTGATAGTATTTTGATTTCTTGAAATGTGATTATACATAATACGTTCCAAACTTTTTTCAAGTAAAATAATTTGTAAAAACTTACGTAAAAGAGTAGGATGCCTCACCTAGTAGACCCTATTAAGTTGAGACACCACTAACTAGGAGTCAAGTATGACTTCCAGGAAGGTGATACCGTATGAAATAATGTCCCAAAGAAGCTCAAGGGCGTAACTGTACTCAACTACAATGTTAGTTGCAAGACCCAAGAAAGCACCTCCTAAGGAAACTAGTTTTCCTGTGGGTGTATAAATGACCCAAGTAGCTAAAGCCATATTTCAAGTGGGATAGATGGCACCATCAACGAACCCTACAGACCACCCCAAAGACATCTAAAACAACAACACACTACATAAGAAATGCTAACCACTAACAACCATGTATAGAATTATAACTTGAATACAAGAAAAAGCATGTTTCCTAGGCGTAATACTTTTTCAGGTAGATCTCATTTCAAGGCTCCGACAGGTTATTACCATAATATTCGATTAACACGTATGCTCCCTTCAAAACATTTGACACAACATACAAGCCTAACCACATAGATTTAAATTTTTTTTCCCCTAGGGGTTCCTTATCCTAGTCCCAGACCAAAACAAGTTCTCCCTCAAATAAAAATCTAGGTTTCATGACTTTATCATATTGGTTTTTTACCCGGTTCTTATATGATTCGTTTGAAGTGAGCGAATCTCTGCACTGCTCATCTAGATTTTCTAAATGTAGAAAATATTCTTCAATATTAATAGTGTTGAGAAGTACGTGAATGGAAATTTTCAAGGATGGTATCTCACACTCAATCGGTGTGACTTTTCCCACCCCATGAACAAGCTATAAAGGTGAAAAACTTGTCGTATTTTTACATTCGTTTGGTATTCCCAAAGTGCCAGATACAACATAATGCGCTAGCATTAAAATTTCTCTTGAGAATGGTTTTCAAATTTTTATTGAATTCTTCTACTTGTCCATTCGGTTGCGGGTAAAAGGAAGATGAGTGGTATTTCCTAAAACCTAACATAGTGGTCAATTCTGTCATCATCCTATTCTGGAAGTGACTTCCAAGGTCAATGAAAATCTGCGTCGAAATACCGAACCTAGAAATTATCTAATTGAATACAATATACGTCATCATCTCACCATCAGATTTAAAGGCAAGAATTTCCTCCACCCACTTCATGAAGTAGTAAAAAATGACAATGATATACTTGTTCCCCCAGGGGACATTAGGTTGCACGTCATGAAATCAACCCCCCACTTTGTGAAGGGCTCTACCGCGATGATGGGGAAAAGGGAAGCAAGGTGTGAGTGCATCTTTTTGGTGTAAAGTTGGCACGAATGGCATCATCTCACTACTTCCACACAATATTTAAAGATGATGGGACATAAATAACTGACACATAATATATTTTGGGACATTTCTAACCCAGATAAATGACCCCCACATGCACTGATGTGAGAATCATTTAGGACAATCTCAGCCTCCTCATGGGTGAGGCATCGACGCAAGATGGAATCTACCCCTTGTCTATACAAAGTATCATCGATTATGAGGTAGCTTTTTTGCATTTACTCTTAGCTTACGTCAATATTCTTGTGAGAAGGTTGCATGACATTTCAAAGTCTGGAGATATAGTATGATATCCCCATACCAAGGATCAGAGATTGAGATCAAGAAAATGTATTCATCCAGAAATGGTTCATCTTCTACCACTATGTTTTCATCGCTTGGGAATTCTGAGATCAGTTCCCCGAACACTAGGGAATTTTTAGATCTAGCGGACTAAAAATTGAGGTTAAAATCTTAGGGAATTCCAATAAACTTATTAAATCCCATGATTATTCATTGGGATAGTACATATTGGAAAGGATTCATGTCTGCAACCGCAATGGCTATCCTAAGAAGAATATAGTGTCTCAACCTCTGGACAACATAAACTACCACCAGAGCTAGTTTCTCGACATGTGATTATCTTAGTTCAGGACCATCTAGAGTGCAACTCAGATAGTAGATAACATGATCCTGGAGCTCATTATCCACCTAAACTAGCACTACACCTATCATAGACTTGAATGCATCAAGATACAATATAAAATCCTTCGTGTAGTTTGGCAGGCACAAAAGAGGAGCTGATAATAGTGCTCTTTTCAATGCCTCGAAATATTTTTGAGGGGTTTCATCCCATAGAAATGGGGTGTCTTTCTTAATAAAGTGCATGAAACCCTTGGTTATATTGGCATAATTCACGATAAAACATCAAAGGAATTTATAATTTCCTTCTAGACTTTGCAATTGTCTGATGGATCAAGGAGGAGGCATATTAGCAATCACCTATACTTTTAAAGGATCGACCCTTATACCCTGTTGATTTATTTGTAACTTCGTAATGTATTCACTTCTATATTTCATATTGTATTTCATTGTACCCCAAAGGAGATGTTTGGTCCTCCGATCAGGAGAGTCATTGAGGTTAACCCTCCATTGTATGTCGGGGCATTAGACCCCAGAGTTAAGTTGTAATGGGCTCATTAGAATCTCCTAGAGAAGTCGACCCCGTAGGGAAGAAGTCAAGTGGAAATTAGGTATAGATAGAGAGTGAGTCTCTCTATTTGATACACACACTCACTCAACAGCAGCGCATGGGTGAGAGAGGAGTAGCTCGCACAAGTGAGAGAGAGAATGGCCATTGGAGATAATATTTGTACTTTTGGGTTTTACTTTTGCTATTGGTGCTCATTCTATCTCTAAGGAAGTTGTGGGGTTTTCTCCTTTATTGTTTCCCTGAGGAAAAATATTTTTTTCTCTTGTCTCATGTTATTATTTTTGTGCATGTTATTATATCATATAATATCCCAGATCATATTAATTAAATGATAAAATTCTAACATGGAATTAGAGATAACCTGAGAAGAAGACATTGTGCAGTTGCATAAGCTATGGATTGTTAATTCTTGGGATTCTCTCCATATATCATCAGAAAAATGACCCTAGGATAACTCTCCTTTGAAGGGTGCATCTCCCTCTCAAAGAAGAATCTGATTCTGGGCATTTTCAGTTTTTTGGCCTGTCACTGCCACGTGAAATTAGGGATTTTCACATAAGTGAAATTTTTGAGTGAGCCTAGCATAGGATTTGTTTCTTCCTCAAAATCAAAATTTAGAGACCAAGATCAAAATTTTTGGTTGGGTAAAACTCCGGTAAATTCAAACCCTAATTTGACCCTGGACAAGTAAACCAGCACTGCGGAAGATCAACTTCAAATCCAGTCTGAACATCTCAAATTGGTAAGATCTAAATATTTTTTATTTCCATTTGGGGTTCTCATTAAATATGTCTCATCACACCAATATTGATGAAAATATTGAAGGATATTATAACTTCTAAGCATGGAAGTATAGGATTTCACTTCTTCTTGAAGAAAATGAATTCGACACCTACATAAGTGGAGAGGTTCTAGTTCCAGAGGGAGATGGGGATAAAGCCTTACACAAGAAGAACTTGTTCAAGGTGAAGAGGATTATTGTCGTGAGTCTATCAAGGATCACCTTATACCACATGTGTCTTCCTTAAAGACACCTACAGAGATGTTTGATTCCTTGAACAAACTATTTTAAGGGAAGAACATAATTCGGAAGATGACTTTGCGAAATCAGTTGAAAAATGTAAAGATCCAGAATGCAGAGAGCATACAGTCATACTTTACAATGGTATCTCAAATCAAAGAACAACTTGAAGCTATGTAAGGAGAAGTAGAGAATGGAGAAATTGTGATTACCACCTTGAATGGTATCCCTAGGTCATGGGATTCCTTCATTCAAGGGATTCATGCTAGAAGAATGTTCATCACTTTCAGTAGGTTGTGGGACGAATGCTCACAAGAAGAATATCAAATAGTAGCTCGAGAAGAAAAGATGGGAAATGAAGATCAAGCTCTCACAGCACACACCAAGAAAATCAAAAGGGAGAATTATCATCTCAAGAAAGGTAAGCATCCACACCAGAATCAGGAAGATAACCCTAGAATATCTAGAAGAGATCTATCTAATGTCAGATGTTATACATGTGATGAGAAAGGACACTTCTCCAAATATTTTCCTAGAAAAAAATATGGCTCCCACAAGAAGAAGAACAACAAAAGAAGACATCATTCTCACAATGTAGAGGATGATGCACCTCCTAGGAAGACAGTCAAAGAAGAAAGTGGAGATTCTTCAAGCGATGAAGAGTATGTTTTGATTTATTCCCTCATGGGAACTGTTACACATGGAAGCAATGTTTGGATCATAGATAGTGGGGCTATCAATCATATGACGATATTTAAAGAATCCTTTTTGAATCTATCCGAACATGAGTCACCCCAAAAAGTGAAACTTGGGGATGACTACCAGTACCCTATAAAAGGAAGTGGTGAAGCTTCCTATAAGCTAGACTTTGGAAAATATATGAAGATGAAGGATGTCTTGTTCGTACCAAGACTAAAGAAGAATCTTCTCTCCATATCTGCATTGGATGCAATTGGAATGAGGGTTTCATTTGTAGATGTCTAAGTCCTTATGTGGCTAAAGGGAAAGACTTTAGATGATGTAGTAGTGATTGGAAAGAAAGAGGGAGGCTTATACAAATTAAAGGGCCAACCAAAACAATCTTTGGTCCATGACTCAATAGATCTAAGTGAAATTTCACATAGAAGGCCTACACATGTGCACTATAGGGAACTACCACTTCCAAGAAAAGTTGTTGAAGGTATTCCAAAAATACAGGCAAAGCATGAAGGCATTTGCAAAGGATGTGTGAAGGGAAAGAACACAAAGAAGACATTTCCAAGTAGCGAGAGCAAGGAAAAGGGAATCCTAGAAATTATCCACTCCGATGTATGCAATTCGATGTCATCTAGTTCATTAAGTGGGTATGTATATTATGTTTCTTTCATTGATTATTTTTCTAGGAAGACATGGATGTATTTCTTGAAAAGGAAGGATGAAGTATTCAATAATTTCAAGGAATTCAAATCCTTGATCGAGAACCACACAGAGAATAAAATCAAGAACTTTCGATTAGACAATGGTGGAGAATTTACATCATATGAATTCAAAGAATTATGTAGAGAGTCAGGGATTAAGAGGGATTTTACCACTCCATATAATCCACAACATAATGGAGTTGAAAAAAGGAAGAATAGAACGATTATGGAAGCATCAAAGGCAATGCTTCATGATCAGGATCTTCCTATGCATCTATGGGAAGAAGATGCTAGGACAGTTATGTATGTAGAGAATCATACTCCGCATAGAGTACTTGATAACAAGACACCATAAGAAGTCTTGTCTGGTAAGAAACCAAAATTCATCCATATCAGAATATTTGGTTGCCCGATGTATCGTACATATTTTGAAATAAAAGAGGACAAATTTAGATCCTTCAGGAAAGAAGGGTATATTTGTGGGATATAGTGAAATCTCGAAGGCTTACATAATATATTTCCCAAGATTCAAGAATATCAACATCAATAGGGATGTGACATTTGACAAAGACTCAACTTACAACAAAATCTAGAAAGAGACCTATTGAAGACCTTGAATAAACAGAAGTACCTAGGATCCGAGATGCAACAATGAATGAAGAAACTCAAGAAGAAGATCAATAAATGGAAGAACCTAAGGAACCTGTAGATCCACCCCGTGAAGAGAATTATTACAAGAGGAAACCAGCATGGGTACGAGAGGCTATCCTAGGTCTAGAAAGATATGTCACTCTAGAAGGAATACACAGAGAAGGGAAGAGACCTAGTCCATACTCCAGTTATGTATCCATGTTGTGTGACATCATCGATAAAGAACCTTCCAACTATGAAGAAGCGGGAGAAAAGAAAGAATGGAAGGATGCTATGATCGAGGAGTACCAGTCGATTATGAAGAGTGATGTCTGGGATGTGGTCCCGAGACCAGAAGGGAAGTATGTTGTGACTTCCAAGTGGATCTACAAGATCAAGCATGCTGCAGATGGAAGCATAGAGAAATATAAAGTGAGATTTGTGGCATGTGGCTTCTCCCTTAAGGAAGGAATAGATAATGAGGAAAATTTTACACCTGTATCCAGATACACTTCCATCAGATCAGTACTTGCTCTGACTGCAATGATGAAATGGAAGATACACCAGAAGGATGTCAAGATCACGTTCTTGAATGGTGTAGTGAAAGAGGAAGTGTATGTGGAGAAGCCACTCATATTTGAGACACATGATAGGGAGACTCATGTGTGCAAATTGAAGAAGGCATTGTACGGTTTGAAATAGGCACCCTGGATGTGGTACGCCAGGATTGATGGCTTCCCGACTAGTTTGGGATTTACCAAGAGCAAAGCAGATTCCAGCCTTTACTACAAGGTTGAGGAAGGGAACTGAGTGATACTCCTACTGTATGTAGATGAACTATTTGTGAAAGGTGAGGATGAGTTGATTGATGACACTAAGAGGAAGATTGATTCTGAGTTTGAGATGAAGGACTTGGGTATAATGCACTACTTTCTAAGCATGGAGGTGTGGCAAAGTGCGGATGTAATCTCCATTGGACAAGGGAATTATACAGTGGAGATCCTGAAGAGGTTTGGGATGATGGATTGCAAGGCCATGGCCACACCTATGGAATCAAACTTGAAGCTATTTAGTGATGCTTCATTAGAGTCGATTGATGCCATGATGTATCGTCAGATGATTGGATCCTTGATGTACTTAACGAATACAAGACCTAGTATTTTCTTTGCTATGAACACATTGAGCCAATTCCTGACGGATCTGAGACATGTTAACCTGATTGATGGAAAGCATATTCTGAGGTACCTGAAGGGTACAGTTGATTATGGGATCAAGTATGAGGTGAATTGAAAGATTAACCTGGAGGGTTATGTGGATTCGGATTATGCAGGAACTTCCATTGATAGGAAGAGAAATTTCAGGTGCTTCTTCAGTATGGGATCATGTGTGATCTCTTGTTTTAGTAGGAAGAAGTCTTGCATGGAACTGGGTACAGCCAAACCAGAGTATGCCACAGCTTGTTCGGCTAGTTGTGAGATAGTTTGGTTGAGGAAGCTACTTTCTGATTTATTTTATCTCCAGTTGGATGCTGCTTGTATATGTTGCGACGACCAAAGTTGTGTGAAGTTGTCAGAGAACCTATTGTTCCATGACAAGTTTAAGCATATCGAGATCAAGTATCACTATATCAGGGATATGGTGTAGAGAGGAGCAGTGAAGCTCCAATATGTTGCGACAAATGAGTAGATATCTGTATTGACCAAACCGTTAGTGAGGGTGAAGTTTGAGTACTTCAGAGAGAAGCTTGGTTTTCTTCAAATCGAGATTCCCTCCAAGGAAAAGTGATGAGTCCAGAAGACACAGATTCACATGAGCATTTTTGACATGGTTGTAGGTTGGTCCTCCCATGGTAGTTGATGTAAGTGTTGGAGCCTTTTCGACATGGTGGTAGGTTGTTCCTCCCATGTTCATTGATGTAAGTGATGGATTCATTCCGACATGGTGGTAGGTTGATCCTCTCATGGTCGTTGATGTAAGTCCTGGATCCTTTTCAACATGGTGGTAGGTTGGTCCTTCCATGATCATTGATGTAAGTGCTGGAGATTTTCCAACATGGTGGTAGGTTGGTCCTCCCTTAGTCATTCATGTAAATGCTAAAGCTTTTCTGACATGGTGGTAGGTTGGTCCTCTGAGGGTTATTGATGTAAATGCTAAATATTTTCTGACATGGTGGTAGGTTTATCCTCCCATGGTCGTTGATGTAAATGCTGAGCCTTTCCTAGATGGTGGTAGGTTTGTCCTCCCATGCCTGTGGATGTAAGTGATGTGTTATGTGTATCTGGGCTATGCTTCATGTGACAATGAGATGATATGAAGATGATGAGGTAATAGTAGGGTACATAGGTATTTCAAGGCATGTAATTAGTCCTGGGATTCTCCTTCAGGTTTTGCAGTGGCATATAATCAGTCCTTGGAGATCCTGTAGGTTTTGAAAGAGACATATATTAAGTTTTGAGATGTACCTACTTGATGGCTTACTCACAGAGATGATGAAGACCTGGCAGAGGGCTAGTCCTACATCCAACATGAAAAAAGGGTTGGAAATGTAGATGAGTACCTACATGGAGGCTAGGCCTACATCCATCTTGATAAAGGGTTGGATTTGTAGAACATCCTATGACGAGTAGATTTGAGAGATAGCACCATTTGCTTGATATAGCAGTAGCAGTGATGATGATGATCTAGCTTTGATGATTATATAGATTTTATGATGATCCATCTTTGATTATGATCCAATGATGAAGAATTTTGTTGATGAACTATGTCAAGAGAATACCTTCCTAGTTAAGACAGAGTGTTGATGTGTTTGTAACTTTGGAATGTATTCAATTGTACATTTCATATTGCATTTCATTGTACCCTAATGAAGATGTTTGTTCCTCTGATCAGGAGATTCATTAATGTAATTAAGTCATGTAAATTCATTGAGTTTAACCCTCCATTGTATGTTAGGGCATTAGACCCCTAGAGTTAAGTTGTAATGGTGTTATTAGACTCTCCTAGAGAATTCAACCCTATAGGGAAGAAGTCAAGTGGAAATTAGGTATAAATAGAGAGTGAGACTCTCTATTTAATACACACACTCACTCAATAGTAGCGCGTGAGTGAGAGAGGAGTAGCTCACACAATTTAGAGAGAGAAAAACTATTGGAGATCATCTTTGTACTTCTAGGTTTTACTTTTTCTATTGGTGCTCATTCTATATCTGAGGAAGTTACGGGGTTTTCTCCTTTATGGTTTCCCCTAGGAAAAATCTTTGTGTCTCTTGTCTCTTGTGATTATTGTTGTGCATGTTATTCTCTGAGATAAGATCTTAGATCATATTGATTAAACAATAAATTCTAATATACCCCTATTGGAAACTATGAAGCCGATTAAAAGCCTTGATTCGACGCAAAAGACACACTTGTGGGGATTTAAGCGAATCTTGTAGTGTTTTCATCTTTAAAAAATTAAGCGAAAATGATCTGGGTGATCCTTCCTCTTTCGAGAATGGATCAGAAGATCAACTAAGTATGGTTCATCAATGTGCTTAATATCATGGAAATAAAAGTTCATTTCCTACTGAAAGGTTGCTCCGGTATATTTTGATCCAAAAGGAATCTTTTTGTATGTAAATATACCCCATGGATAAATGAAGGTGGTTTTTTGTTGGTCTTTCGGTTTGATATGGATCTAGTTATACCCTGAAAAACCATCCATAAAAGAGAACACCTCACTACCTGCACATGCATCAATGATCTGATCAATGAATAGTGTGGGGTAGTTTTCCTTGGGACAAGTATTGTTTATATATTGATAATACATACAGAAGAGTATATTCCCTTTTTTTTTATCTACCGGAACAGAATTTGTTGGGTGTTATAACATCTAGATTAATTCACCTAATATTTAATTATTGACCGGGGTTGGTAGGCTTAGAGTTGACACAAAATATATGCGAAGATAGAGGGGTTCCTATGGTGTCATTGAAATATTTTAACAAACAAAAGATCGAAAGATCTTTCAAAATGAAAAACCGAGTCAAACTCCTAAGAATTCAATTAATAAGGTAATTAAACCAGAACAAAATATTAAACTAGATAAATGACAATTTATTCTATAAGTAAATAACTTTAAACTAAAAAAAGATACTATTAACAACTAATCTTTAAATTGGAAACTAAGATGCAAGGAATACCTAATTAATAAGCAAGTAGAAAACTTAATAAAATAAGCAAGTATAAAACTTAATAAAGAAAATTAAACAAAAAGAAACAAGTAGAAAACTTAATAGGAATATATTTGAATTCCGTCCTACAAGTCTCTTTTAGTAATCACACAATGAAAAATGAATAACCTAAAAACATACTAAGGATAACACATATAATACTGAAATTTACATGCAAATGGATAAATCAATACAAAAGCATAAACACAAAACAATACATCAGTAAAAAGAAATGATAAACAAATTCAATAGACAAAACATAAAATAGCTTAACACATATTCAAGGTGAAAAAGAAGTAAAGTAACTTTTAATAAATAACCTAAAACAATCCAATTTAACTTTAATGTTAAACAAAACTATCATCTAACTATCTCAATCAAATCATATTTCAAATATTAAAGAGACAGAACTGAAAACAATCTCAGAATACATTAAAAACACTAAAAATGAAACTATGGACTGAATGACAGACTGAACTGTAGGTCTGAAAGGGGTGGCCGAATGATGGTTTAAATAGGTTGTCTGAATGATAGTCTGCATAGTTAAAATGACATAAATTAACCTAAATGACCTAGTCTTCAGTTGAATTCATGCAGATGTAAATCTAATGCATAAAGACAATAAGTAAACCTACTTATTAAGCAAATTTGATAGTGAAATGAACCTAAACAAATTCATTGTCACGTCCCCATGCCTCCGACTGGCGTAGGGGACACGACTACTAGCTTTATCAGACCGGGCTAACCGCCCATGAACATGTACAGGATTAAAAATTGCTGGAAACAGAATGCTTAAACATATGCATTGAACTTAATTATGCACATATGAGAAATTATCATACACAGATGCAATTATCTATTAGACATAGCGGAAAAATCATACATTCCAACAAGCATTCTTTCAACATGTTCATTTCATTTTCATTAACAGGATTTACAGTTGCAGAAGTAAAATGGACAAAGAACTTATCTTATGAAGAACTTCTTCCGCAACCAGCTACATCACTACAACGTTCCACCCAGTCATAGGCCAGCGTGCTCCTTAATCTCTCAGGAGCGCTGCCACCCCCAAGCTGGGCATGATTCTCCAAGGAATAAGGGAACTAGCAGGCTTACACATAGCCAGGATACACGAAACACATAGCCAAGCCAACATAGTTAGGTTTATCAGGCCATTAAGGAGCTGATGAAGGCAATTTGCTAAGCTGGTGAGCTCATTACAAAGCCAAGAAAACCTACACTAGAACTAGCCTGACCCCTAAGACACCCATCCACACCCAACACAAGGAATCAGTCCCTTCTCTGCTACACAGTCCCTCAGGCCCTGCATTCCCTTCCAGTGCTATTCAGGGGTGATGGAGAAGAAGGCCAACCCTCTAGCTCTGTCTGTGTGGTTTCCAGCCACCAGGTTTATCAAGCAAATCTAAGCCAACATCTCTGCTCCTCTCACAATCCGAAGACCAACCATTGCACTCCGGAAATTAATTTAGCTATTACAGCTTAAACCAAGGAAAAATGACTTCAACCCATCTACAACAGTCCCCAAACGTAACAGCAAAAACGACTCACAACATGGGGGAAAACACACAGTCCTGAAGCTTATCAGTGAGCACAACTCACAGCAGGGAAAAACGCCCCAAATAGTCTGTGCGTGAGACCAATAGTCGGTGAGACAGCAAAAAATGTGAATGGCCCTTCACAGCCATGGTAAAAACACATGAAGCTACAAAAACGTGAATGGAAAATGCACCAGCAGCTCCCAAAACGTGAGGAAAATAGCCCAATCCCCAGCACTACAAAAACAACCTCCCATCCATGGGAAAAATGAAGCCAACCACCAAAAACGTGGAATGAAAAACATAGGAAAAACTCCAGATGCTCCCAAAAGCCCCAACGTGAAGGAGAATGGTGAGGAAAAATGGAAAACATGGATGCATGGCAGAATGGCATATGTTTTTGGGCATTTTTCTTGCCAAGGAATTCAGAACATGTTTTTCAAAAAATGGTTCTCTGCCCAATTCGATTTTTTTTTCCCATACTCTTCCCATTCCATGCAATAACTAACTCAACCACATTCTGGCAGAAATAAATGATTGGGGAAAAAGACAAGAAAGGTAGTTGACAACTTGATGGGTCTTCTCATAGACATTTTGGCTTTTCCCCATATCCTTATCCTTGTGAAAATCATGCCCCTTTTGATTTAGTTGCTGCAACCATAGCTGGTTGTGTTTATTTCAATTAATTGTAGATGCATATTTTACATGATGACCATCATAATATATGCCGCATGCCCCGATATACCATCGGTGACAATTTGAATCCAAAACATAGGATTACCGATCAATGGTGGGGCCTTGGCCTTTAGCTCCACACCATGATCATTACAATATATACATCATATACATCTAATGTAACGGGGTCAAAACCGGGACATTACATTCCCCTCCCCCTTCAATAGCACTGTCCTTAGTGCTTACAAAATTGAACAAAATGCTACACTGGCATCGCCTCAGTGTTCCGCAGAATTGAACAAAAATGGATGTGCCAGTCACATGGCATCTTCCAGCTCCCATGTAGCCTCTTCAGGTCTGAAGTGCTCCCATTGCACCTTTACCTGACCTATGGCTCGGTTTCGGAGCATTACGACCTTCCTGTTG
>LPNX011004217.1:274310-285375 GCA_001517045.1 Pseudotsuga menziesii | reverse complement strand
CCCAACGTGAAGGAGAATGGTGAGGAAAAATGGAAAACGTGGATGCATGGCAGAATGGCATACGTTTTTGGGAATTTTCCTTGCCAAGGAAGTCAGAACACATTTTTCAAAAAATGGTTCTCTACCCAATTCGAATTTTTTTTCCCATACTCTTCCCATTCCATGCAATAACTAAATCAACCACATTCTACCAGAAATAAATGATTGGGGAAAAAGACAAGAAAGTTAGTTGATAGCTTGATGGGTCTTCTCATAGACATTTTGGCTTTTCCCCATATCCTTATCCTTGTGAAAACATGCCCCTTTCGATTTAGTTGCCGCGACCGTAGCTGGTTGTGTTTATTTCAATTAATTGTAGATGCATATTTTACATGATGACCATCATAATATATGTCGCATGCCCCGATATACCATCGGTGACAATTTGAATCCAAAACATAGCATTACCGATCAATGGTGGGGCCTTGGCCTTTAGCTCCACACCATGATCATTACAATATATACATCATATACATCTAATGTAACGGGGTCAAAATCGGGACATTACATTCATGAACATAAAGAAATCATTGCATGTTAATAAACAAACTGAATTTCAAATTGCATAAACTTGGAACAGAAAGGAAATAAACATAATTGAAATTCTATTCTATCTAATTGCAAATACTGAACCATAAGCTGGAAATGAAAGGACTAAAAGTAAATTTGAAAGCAAACTATGTGCACAATCTAGTTATTTATTTCCGGAAATAAAATGCATTGCAAGAAGCAAATGAAATAATAAAACAAATTGGAATTTAAACTAACTACAATAGAAAAGATGAAATAAATAAACAAGAAAAGAAACCTCTGGTTGATGAGGGGCCCTCTCAGTAATTAGGGGTGGTTCCTGGCTAACTTCTACTCAAACGCAATCTTCAACAGCAAAGCATACAACTCTTTATTCAAACAATGGAACATAAATACAGTGTGCTCAAGAACAACAAATTAAAGCATGAACTGATAAAACTCCAAACTAAGTGAGATCTCACGTAGAGTTTGGTATATATAGTTGTTTACAGAGATGAGCAAGTTGACCCTTTAGTGGTAGACTTCTCTCTAAATTTAGTCGATCATTATGACATCTAACAAATCACAAGCCAACGCATAGTCATCCTCCCTTCTTCAACACGAGTCTGGTTCTCTCCATTTGACAGTGCAATGCACAGGCTCCCTCTCCATTGCAATGGTTCTCAGATGTGGCGCATGGCTCCTTCCTTAGTGTATTAGGTGGATTGGTGGTGAGTAGAGGAGAATGCATGGGAAAGTCTTCTAGAACGTGGGCTAATACATCAACCCAATGCGTGGATTGTTGGTGAGGTGTTGACGAAAGAGGCTGCAGGGTGGCGGATCATCTAGAAGCAAGCTTCATTACCCAGACGTGGACAGTAAACAGTTTGCAAGCTATTTCAATCATTTTAACGTCTGAAATCAATTCTCAATAGCACGCAGTCTGGTTAGCGATCTGGATGAAAAGATGAAGAACGAGCTGGACCATGAGCTAGATATGTTGGGCACATATCTAGGATGAACGAAATGTCTATTTGTTGGTATTATTCAGTACTATGGTATGCAGTAACATGTTTTAACACCTGGAAAACTACTAACGAATATTGTGCAGCGAGCTAGATGACGAGCTTGACGTGTTGTGTGCATGGAAAGTTGAATGCGTGCTTGTTGTTAATTTGTCCCAAAAATATTATATAACCTGCAAACAAATATACAAATCAATTAATATATCAAATGTGCTTCAATAATTTCAAATTTAATTAATAAAATCGTAAAATGAAAATAATAAATGGATTTTATATAAACCTTAAATTCATACATACCTGGGATGAATAGTGATCTGCGTGACATAAAATACACAAAAAAGATAATAAAACATATGTTTAAATGAGTAAATTAATTGTAAAAAATGATAACAAATCTAGGATCAGCATTCCCCAAACCAGAGAAATGCTAGGTCCCACTAAGAAAAAAGAAATATAACAGATCACACTGTCATAGCAAATTTTGAGACATGAGCCAACAATGGGCATATACATAAGTGAGTAAGTTCATAAAGTTTGAAATTAATTCAACCATGTCCAAAGTAAAACTTTGGATAGGTTGAACATATGACATGAAAAGTATAAATCTCATTTTTAATCAAGAAAATTGGTCATTTAATAGTTTACATGCATGATTGGGTAAGAGGATAAGGTTGTCAATAATGGAATGAAAAGAAGAATTTCTAAGCATCCACATGAAGGTAAAAAAAAAATTATTTGCCAAAAACAAAATTTGGTTAGCAAATGTTTTATTCAGATCGTCATTTGGTATTTCATTTGGACCTTCATTCAATTCTTCATATAGTTCTCCATATTGATTTTGCTGTAAAAATATGCTTCATGCTATAATCAAGTTCCATTGCTGATATTACCATGAAAACACTTCTCATTTTTCAGTGATAAATAGATCAATCATAAATAATGAAAATTAAAAACAATCTAATCTTTCCCAATCCTTCCCCCTAAACCAAAAATATGGTGTTTCCTCAAGCCATAGAAGAGAGAAGAATTGATTGTTCTAGATAATAAAAATTAAAGAGTTCTATTATGTTGTTTATTATTTTGTAAGAAAAAAGAAAAAAACTAACTAATAAATGGAAATGATTCAGATATGTATATTCATGAAAAATATAACAGTGCTTAGAAAGACTGCTTGAATGATAATAATTTAACCAAAAGAATGCCACAAGAAAAGCTAGTCATCTATGCCTCATTTTAAAGATATCTTGTCATTACAAAATATTTAAGGTTTCCCTGGAGCATGTGATATTTATAGTCTATGGGTTCCATTTCTAGGATAATGACATCCTAAGTATATGTTGAATTAGATGGCTATGGTCAAACCCAACTTACAACCATTCTCAAATGACATGTTAAACAATTGGCCATGACATATTTATTCATAAATTCTAAGTTTTTTTCTTCTTCTATAGTATCATTGTTTTACGAACTATGTGCATAGTAGTGCATTAACCAGATCTCTTCTACAAGGTATTTCCCCACTACGAGCAAGCCTGTTCAGTACCCTGACAGGTTTACCTTGGTACCATGCACGCATAGTCCTGCTGCCAGCGAGCTTGTTCAGTACCCTGATGAGTTTACTTGCATTTATCGAGATTCCGTGTTTTGAGTTTTTACTTAGGATTGACCCCAGGGATGATTTCAAGGAACCATATTTATTTAAATGTGTATAAATGTTGGCGGATATTACCAATTCTTAAAACGCCAACTATAAAATGATTGGCGATATTTTTCAAAAAAATATTTTATATTCCAATTATTTTATATCGTTTATATAATAATTTGGCAATTTTTAGGGTGAAAATTTTTTACCCCATCAAAATTGGGCGAAATAGAGCTTCAAAAAATGCAAAATGGCGAATCTTTTTTGGGAGAAAAACATGGAAAAATAGCCCATTGGGATAAAATTCGCCCCTAAAATTATCCCTGATTGACCCACTGCCAGCAAGCCTATTCAGTACCATGGCGGGTTTTCCTTGTATAATGATATTAAATATATGGAAGTCGGTTCGTACTAGAGCATGTTAAGTCCTGCTAAACACATTGTTATCTCCCAAAATAAATTTATTTTGATAGTATGAATAATTTGAGCCATGTCATGAAAGATTTGAAGATGACTAATAAATTGAAGGTCTTTGTTTGTGCTATGGTTGAAGAAATTGGAAGTTTTAGCTTTCAGTGGCTTAGGAGGGGATATTAATAGCTCATTAGCCACCGAAAGGCATTCTTTCGGCAGCTAACATTTTAATGTAGGATAATGGTTAACCACCAAAAGTGGGCCCGAGCGAGTAAATGGTGAAAGCACTTTCGATGGCTTAAGTGAGACTTCAGGCATCTCATTAGCCACTGAAAAGTGTTACTTTCGGCAGCTTAGCAAACAGTTCAAGAAGGGTGTTAACCGCCGAAAGCAAGAAAAAAGGCATTGGGGAAAAAGTGGTTTTGGTGGCTTAGGTGAAAAATCCTACATTTCATTAGCCACCGAAAGGACAGGATTTCAGTGGTTAAAAGGAATATTCGGCGAGGCCACTATTTTCTGAAAGCTGAGTTTCACCGCGACATTGGGAAAACACTTTTGGTAGCTTGGGTGAAAGGGATATCATTTCATTACCCATTGAAGTCCATCTTTTCAGTGGCTAGTAGACAAATTCCCAAAGGCTGTTAACCACCAAAAAGGTAAAAGAGAGAAACAGTTAGAAATCTATCAAATCAGACCCCATCAGCAAATTAACGATTAGTAAAGGGCATGATAAACCACCAAAAGGACAGGAGGATGGATAACTGCATGAGGAAATGAGTAAGGAGGACGTTATTTGAAACTGATAATGACTGATGTGATGAAACCCTCCTTCTCCCTCCATTGATCCACCAAACTGTAGAAAATCCAAATGAGTCTCTAGGGTTGATTTTAACATAATTGCTGGGCAGGGATCTCGAAAAGATCAAATAAGAGCCATCACACTCTGACCTCAGAATCAATCATGCAAGAAGCCCTCATAATCAATGCCAAATCTTCAGTACACCCCACCCTCGACTTTGGAATTTCTCTCTACCAGAAATCCATCTCAGAGAAGCATCCTGCTAAAACACTATCCTACAGAACTTGAATTTATTTGTTGCAGGTACCCAAGAGTGGAATTCAACAAGATGAAGAAGGGAGGACCTGCACTCAGGTAGGAGTTCAGAGACATCAGCTACCTGGAGGCACATCTAGAGGTCTGTCAATTTTTTAAGGATTCTAGATGCTATAGGTTTTGTGAGAAGATTCAAGGTTCACACCAGTAGGTGGCTGAGGAATTTTCCCTCTCCTTCGATGGATCCAAGGCAGTAATAGGTAAAGAAGAATTCCTGATAGATGAAACCCTAATTACTGAAGTGACAAAACTCCTTAGCATAGGAGGGAAGTGGTTTAAGACTACCATACCAAAAGATGTAGAGTTCAGATCTTACCTAAAGCATGAGCATAGGGAGGTGGTGTGGAAGAAAAGTGTACCATCCTCCTGGCTAGAATAGAGGTGGAAGAAACTGCTAAAGGCCATTGTGGTCTACATAACATGTGAAGGGATATATAATAGAGCTATGATTTACCATTTGAAATTGATGAACCACTTCACAGGGAGAAGCCCATTGAATTTGCATTTTTACTTACACAGTAGTTTGCCAAAGATGGCACACCAGGTGAAGGCCCAGCCAACCAACATTGCTTGAAAATTATCTCATCATGGCCTTATCCAACTGTTGATCCAAGAATTGCTGAAAAGGAGGAATACGGCATGGCCTTATTTCCTATTTTGGAATGGTTTTGAAACAGGCCTTCAGCCAGAAGAAAAGGGGAAGTCTTCTGCCAAAAAGTCTAGGACACCAAGAAGTGGGAAAAGAAAGAGAAGGGCTATATCCCCAGCAAGAGCAGAACAACCTGCTTCCTCTTCCAAAGCCAAGAAGGTCCAGGAAGTCACAACACACAATGAGAACATTTTGAACCTGCCCTACTCAAATTTAAAAGAGGAACAAGAGGAAGGTGCAAACCTAGCTTTGTGGGTTGTAGAAGAGATCGAAGAACTACCAGCACCTACACCAAAAGAGCAAGATGAATCGGTAGAGAAGGATTCCTCTAGCAACCCCAAGACTCAAAAGATAAATTAGTTGCTGAGGCAAGTATATGAGATGGAAATAATGCTACAATGTCCAGTAGGAAGAAGCCGTTGCACAAATCTTACCTAGAGCAGAGAGAAAGTTATATTTTCCTAAAGAGACTAAATAAAAGGTACCTAAAAGACAACACAAGATTGTATAAGATGATTAGTCTTCATAAACTATAGATGAAGAAGGCCAAGCTAAAACCTAGCAGTCGCCTCACATTGGAAACCATAGCTGAAGTTGTAGTTAGCCTTCAACATCTAGAAGCAAGCCAGGCTGCTGTTAACCCCCCTAATATAGAGCCTGCTGAAGAATAAATCTAAGTAGACAAACTGGAAAGAACAATTTTGGAGGCAACCTAAGATTTTTTTAAGAACAGGGATTTTGATGGCTTAGGGGGACACTGAGGTAGTTCATTAGCCACCGAAAGTGCTGCTTTCGACAGCTAACCATTCCAATATTTTGGCCTCTTAACCACCGAAAGTAGATAGAGGCATAAGATCTATTTTTGACACGCAGGACCAATTTTGGGAAAACATGGATGGCTCAATGACGAAGTATAAAGATGAAGGATGCTAAAGAAAACATCAGGGAAGGTACGCTTCAGTTTTGTTGTGACATACCAGTAGAAAAGGTCACCAACACTCAATTGTCAAAGTAAAATAGTGACTTAACCAGCAGAAGACCAGTGGCAGTGATTTCTAGTACTTTAGTTATTAGAAAGGTCAAACAGTGAACGAATTCTATAGATAGTTAGACTAGTAGTCAATTAGGGTTTTTGACCTAATTATGCAAAAAACAATTATTTTCTCTATTTTCATTAGATCAGATCCAAGTTTTCAGGATCTGAGTTTTTTGTAAAGGATATAAAGCCTAAGACTTATTTTATTGAAAGGGTTCGACTTCAGGGACTTGTAGACCAATACTATTGTCAAGCTTCTCATATTGATCATGACCTAATATAAGCTCTTTTGTTATCATATGTTCATCTTCCATTTTCTATCTTATTTGTGCTTATGCTTGAATGTGTTATTCAGGTTTTATTTAGATTAATTGATGTTCTATAGCTGTCACCCTATTGGCATATTGTTGTGATTTGAATTATAATTTCTTTCCTTGTCATGATTAGTCATTTATATATATCTATTTTATGTATGAATCTGCCAGCATGATAAGTTGTCCATCTCTGCACCATATTATCAACCTCTGAAAAATGGTAATTAGAAGTCTTATCCATGATTGAGTTTCATGCATGTCTTGAGAGTGCGAGGTCCTATAGGTCACATGACTTGATCCACTTAGAAAAACCATAAAAACATTTAAGTTACTAGGCATCCTCAAGGTGCAACCTAGAGGAGTTTCTTGGAGTGATAACAAATTGGCACCATTGCCGAGGAGAGGAGACTAAAGCTCAGTTTCCCCGGGAGACGACATAGATCCTTCCTTTGATGATAGACAAAGCTTGGACACTATTCTAGTTGTGATCATCTATCTGGTGACTCCATTGAAATAAGGTGGCTTCAAGAAGACCAAGTACCAGAGAAAACCCTCAAGGGCCACCAACAACACCGGCTTCAAATCCATAAGAGATTCTAAGAAGAGTTAGGGCTTCACTAAGGTAGACCAATAGTGCTGCAAAGGAAGTTACATCAAGTATTTCAAGAAATATTTCTTCTATTATTTCTTCTGCTGAAACACTTAATTCTCAGGAATTCATAAATACATCAGAAAACTTTAGGGTCTGGGCATCTTCAAGAACTACTGCTTGTGAAGATCCAATCCCTGGTGACTCCACTGGGATAAATTTACCACCACCACCTTCTCAGCTACTACCTACATTAGTACTATATTCCTCCACCCTTTCCATATCCATTTCCAATATGGTTTCCCCTCAATTGACCAAAATGGAAAGGATCCATGTAGCTAGGTATGCCCCCCTAAATTTTCCTAACCCTCTCTCGGCCATGCCCACTGAAGACTACCTCAAGTACATGCCTAATTTTTAGGAGAGGGAGATTTCACAGCTGAAGAACATCTAGAGGCATTTTATAGTTATGCTGATAATATTAATATAGAACAAGAAGATGTGTGGACTAGGGTTTTTATACAAATCCTAGATGGCCAGGCTAGGAAATGGTTCAAAGAGCTTCCTGCTGGATTAGTAGCAGGCATTGAATCCCTAGATGACATGTTTCTAAAACATTGGGGAGAGAGGAGAGACCACCTCTATTATATCACATAGTTCAACAACTTGAAAAGAGAGAATGGGGAGTCTGTCTCCAACTTCACCAAGAGGTTCAACAATATGTAAAACAATATCCCCACTGAAATCAATTCCACTAATACCTTAGCCAGGACAACTTATGCAAATGCCTTTGACTCATATTTTTGCCTGCTTCTCAGAGAAAGGAGGTCTGCCTCCTTGTATCTCATGTAGGATGCTTCCCTAGAGGTAGAATCTAACATTGTGGCATCTCAGAAGGTCAAAGGAAAGATAGACAAGAAGAAGCAACCAGCAGACCCTGTTGGGGCTTCTTCATCATAGAACAAAATTGACAAAATGACCAAACTATTAGATAACCTATCTGCTAAAATGTCTAAGCTAAAGGATCAAGGACAGATATCTATGATAGGTAAAGCACCAAGTGATTTTGTTCCTCGAAACCTTAATTTTGTCCCTTATAGAAGAGGAAACCCCCCAGTTCAAATCCTCAGAAGGGAAAGGAATCAAGGGGAAGATCAGAGAATCAGAGCTCCATTTCAGAATGTTGTACTAGAAGAAGAGCAATAGTTCATTAAGGAATAAGGAGAGGCTAAAGAACACATCCATTGCATGGAAGATGAAGTTGACTATTCTTTTCTGACATAGGAAGAATATGAGGAAGCCCTAATTGATGAGAATATCAGTGAAGAAGCGGTATATGAGGCTGATGGTCAAGGGGGGTATAATCTGAGGTCCAGGCTGGTTGCTTCTCTTAAGAATAATGTTGTTCCTGTCAAACAGCCTACTGCACCAGCTAAAAAGGCTACCATTTTACCAAAGAAAATGGCTGTCATTTCCAAACCATTGCAAAAACTAGCACCTTCATCAAGCCATGATCATGTCCAACTCAAAGCTCCAGTACATGAGGTAAGGTTTCCTAATAAAATAAATTATTCTTTCAACCTTGAGTCAGATATTCAGAAATTCAAGATCCCCTTCCCATTAATTGAGCTAATGAAAAATGATGCATTCAAATCTTCCGTACTTAATTCTCTTCAGCCAAAGGTACATATTGATACTGACTTTGTAAATCTGCAAGATGACAAACCTATTATAACCCTAGGCCCTATGATCGAACACCTAAAGGATTCATGCCTTCCTTGAATATCCATGATAAAGTCCTTCATAACTGTCTGTTGGACTCAGTAGCTTCCCATAACCTAATGCCAAAAGCTGTGATGGATGAGCTTGGTCTCAGCATTACAAAGCCCTACCATGATTTGTTCTCCTTTGACTCTAGAAAGGTCAAGTTCCTAAGCCTCATCAAAGACCTTGTTGTAAACCTATCTCAGCTACCCTAAAAAAGAATCATGATGGACATTGTAGTGGCTGATATCCCTCCCAAATTTGGTCTCTTGCTGTCTCGATCATGGAGTAAAAGGCTAGGGGGCACCCTTCAGATGGACCTTACATATGCCACAATCCCCATGTTTGGAGAGGAAACCAAGAGGCTTTACAGAGAAAATCATGTTGCCTACATCATAAGCAACGAAAGGAATTCAGTGAACCACCCCATCTATGCATTAGACACTGATTTTGGATCATGCATTCTGCAAATAGATGATTCTCAGCAAACACCAGTCCAGCTTACCAAGCCCACCTGTCAGCAGCTCGAAGAAGTGACCACAGTAGTATGGAACATGTATTTTGATGGGGCTAGCACTCAAAGCTTAGCAGGTATAGGTGTAGTATTGATCTCTCCATCCAAAGAGAATATTCATCTGTCTTATAAGCTTGACTTTAAAACCACTAACAATATAGAAAAATATGAAGCCTTGCTGCTAGGAGTTAAAGCTACCAAGGATATGGGGATCATGTGCATGAGAATATTTGGAGATGCAGACCTTATTATACAGCAGGTCAACAATACTTTTCAAGAAAAAAATGTCAGACTAAAGGCCTATAGGGACGAGGTATGGAAACTCAGAGACTCCTTTATGTTTTTTGAACTGTCATATATACCTAGGGATTTGAATCACCTATTTGATTCCTTGGTTGTCTTTGCAAGTTTGTTTGTTCCTCCTTTACCTCCTAAGGTCATCTATGATGTTCAGGTCAAGTATAGACCTTCCTTTCCAGATAATGCCAAATTTTGGAAGGTGTTTGAGAATGATGATGAGCTTAGTAAATTCCTTCAGCTAGTAGATGAATTCTCTAATATACATATAGATTAGGAAAACCTAAACGTGGATGAATCCCAATAGCTCAAGTTGAAATATAAAGTAGCTGATCATAATATTGTCCAATTACCCAGAAATTATATACCTCGGGGTATAGTACCTCTGTAAGAGATTTTTGATCATAATGACATCCATTTCAAGCCTTCCAAAAAGGAGCAAGACCCTGCTATCCAAGAGCAAAACATAGGTAGCCAAAGCCATCCAAAACTGATAAATCTGTCCACTAAGTTGACTGCTGATCAGAGGTCCAAATTTTACAGCTTGTTAAAATAATTTACTGATATATTTGCCTAGGAGTACAGTGACTTGAAAACCTATGACACCAATATCATCCAACATAGGATTCCTTTGGAGAAGGACGCCATCCCTTTCAAGCAAAAGATGAGATCCATCAGTCCTCTCCTACTACCTGTAATTGAAAAAGAAATCCATAAGCTCCTCAATCCAAAATCATAATCCCCCTTAGGTATTCCAAGTGGATTTCAAACCTAGTGGTGGTAAGGAAGAAGAATGGGGAAATCAGGTTGTGTATGGATTTTAGAAACCTGAACAAATGTTCCAAAAAAGACAACTATCCACTACCAAAGATGGAACACTTGTTGCAAAGAGTCTCAGGGGCTAGTGTCATGTCATTCTTGGATGGATTCTCTGGATACAACCAAGTTGTTGTGCACCCTGATGACCAGAGAAGACTACTTTTACCACCCCCTAGGGCACTTTCATGTATGCTAAAATTCCATTTGGGCTGATGAATGCTGGGGCTACTTTTTAGAGAGCCATGGACCTAGCTTTTGTAGGGTTGAAAGATACATTTGTGCTTATATACTTGGATGACCTAACTTCTTACTCTCACAGCCATCATGACCATTTGTGAC
>LPNX011004217.1:256021-274304 GCA_001517045.1 Pseudotsuga menziesii | reverse complement strand
AGGTTTGGAATATCACTCAACCCTAAGAAGTCCCAGTTTGCACTCAGTGAGGGGAAACTCCTAGGTCACATAGTCTCAGCTGAAGGTGTAAAGATTGATCTAGTAAGAGTGGAAGCAATCCAGAAGCTATACATACAAAGGTCAAAAAGGGATATTCAGTCCTTTTTGGGTAAGATAAAATTTGTCAAGAGGTTCATCCCTAATTTCTCTGAGCTGGTAAAGCACATAACAACCATGCTAAAAAAGGATGTAGAAATCAAATGAACTGACCAAGCAAGAAGGTCTTTTGAAGACATCAAGAAGGCTATCATGGAGGCCCCAACCTTAATTAGTCTGGAATATACCAAGAATTTTTATATTTTCTCATTTGCATCATATGACATAGTGGCAGTTGTGCTGTTACAAAAAGATGATGAGGGTCTCGATCATCCAATTGCATTCTTCAGCAAAACCTTGAGAGATGCTGAGCTGAAGTATGACCCAATTGAGAAATAGGATTATTCTCTCGTCAAGTCATTGAAGACCTTCAGGATTTACATTCTCCATGCAAAAGTCATTGCATATGTCCCTTCAACTGTTGTGAAGAATGTTTTGACTCAGCCTGGCATTGATGGAAAGAGAGATAAGTGGATTTCCAAGCTCATTGAGTTTGATATAGAGGTGAAGCCCACTAAGCCAATAAAAGGACTAGGTCTGGCCAAAATCATGGCTAAATAAAATTGTGAACTAATGGGGATAAACTTCACTTGTATCAATTCAGAAAAATTGCAAACTATAGTAGCAGCAGAGGGAGTTCAAGATCAGAATGGCATTCAACCAATGGCTGAAAACCTGTCTTCATGTGAGTGGTACTCAGGTATTATTCATTTTTTGCAGAAATTAGAAGTTCCTCCTAGTCTCACTCCTAATAAAGCACGAGATCTTAAATTAAAATCTATTAGATTCTACATAGTTGATAAACTGTTGTACTGGAAAGATCTATCTGGGATTTTGTTGAGATGTCTAGATAAAGAAGAATCATATCAGGTCATGCATCACTTTCATTCCAGCACATGTGGGGGCCATCATTATTGGAAGACCACATCCCACAATATCCTGAGGGCAGAGTAGTATTGGCCAATCCTTTTTGCCGATGTATGTACCTTTGTAAGGGCATGCGACCAGTGCCAAAGATTTATAGGGAAGCAGCAACTCAAATCCTTTCCCCTTAGGCCTATTGTAGAGAATGGGCCTTTCCAACAATGGGGTCTAGATTTCATAGGTGAAATAAATCCATCTTCCAATGGGTAGCATAAATGGATCCTAGTAGAAACAGACTACTTTACCAAGTGGATAGAGGCAGTACCCACCAAGAATGCCACTCATCAGGTCATCATGAAGTTTTTATATGAGAATATCTTTAGCAGGTTTGGCTGCCCAATAAGGTTAGTGACTAATAATGCACCAGCTTTCAAAGCCGGGGCATTGGTTAGAAAACTATTGGAGACAAATTAGAAAATATGGGATTCTAAGCTAAAGTTTTCTTTATGGGTTGATAGGGTAACAGACAAAAGATATATAGGGAATTCTCCATTCAAATTAGTTTATGGTACTGAGGCCACTTTTCCCATTCAGCTAATTCTTCCAGTGGCAAAATTATTTTAGGAAGAGGAAGATGAACCAAATGATATGGTGAGGAGGAGGATGGATTTGGTGGAGTTGCAGCAAGTGAGGGAACAAGTGATAGGAAAATCAGAAGCCCATCAATAGAGGATCAAGGTCATGTCTGAAAAAAGGGAAAAAGTGGACAACTTTTAGGTTGGAGATTGGGTCCTCAAGTGGGATACTGTAAGGAAAGATAAGGGAAAACATGGAAAGTTTGAATCTTTGTGGATTGGCCCTTTTGTCATAGCTCAGGTAAATAAGAAAAACACCTTCAAATTGCAGAATCTAGAAGCTGAAGAGGTGTTTGATGGCCCAGTGAATGGGCATTTTCTAAAACTTTACTTTATTTGAGGTTCTGAGGCCTTGTTATTGTAAATTAGTAGTTAGTAGGTTGTTTTTGCTTACAAATAATATCCATGCCCAATGGAACAGTAAATGATAGTTTTTAGTTTTTAGTTTTTTTCAGGAAAAGGCATTTTGGTCTGGGGTTCTTGGGACCTCACAGAGAGGTTCCCATCCGCAAGTAGGAGCCAGATGTTATCTCCCAAAATAATTTATTTTGATAGTATGAAGAATTTGAGTCATGTCATGAAAGATTTGAAGATGACCA
Source organism: Pseudotsuga menziesii (assembly GCA_001517045.1). Lineage (NCBI taxonomy): Eukaryota > Viridiplantae > Streptophyta > Pinopsida > Pinales > Pinaceae > Pseudotsuga > Pseudotsuga menziesii. The sequence goes on along the minus strand of LPNX011004217.1, from coordinate 272,050 downwards.
ATAAATTGAAGGTCTCTATTTGAGTTATGGTTGAAGAAATTGGAAGTTTTATCTTTTGGTGGCTTAGGCGGGATTCTTAATAGCTCATTATCCACTGAAAGGCGTTGTTTCAAAAAATAACAGTTTAACGCAGGATAATGGTTAACCATCGAAGGCGGGCCTGAGCGAGTAAATGGTAAAATCACTTTCGGTGGCTTAGGCGATACTTTAGACATCTCATTAGCCACCAAAAAGTGTTACTTTCGACAGCTTAGTGAACAGTTCAAGAAGGGATTTAACCACCAAAAGAAGGAAAAAAGGCGTTGGCGAAAAAGCGGTTTCGGTGGCTTAGGTGAAAACTCTTATGTTTCATTAGCCACCAAAAGGATGGGCTTTCAGCGGTTAAAAGAAATATTCGGCAAGGCCACTATCCGCTGAATGCTGAGTTTCACCACGACATTGGAAAAACGGTTTCGGTAGATTGGGAAAAAGGGATATCAATTCATTAGCCACAAAAATCCATCTTTTTAGCGGCTAGCAGACAAATTCCTGAAGGTTGTTAACCATCGAAAAGGTAAAACAGAGAAATACTTAGAAATCTATCAAATCAGACCCCATCAGTAAAATAACGATCAGTAAAGGGCGTGATAAACCACTGAAAGTATAGGAGGCTGCATAACTGCGTGAGGAAATGAGTAAGGAGATCTTTATTTCAAATTGATAATGAATTATGTGATGAAACCCTAATTCTCCCTCCATCTGTCCACCAAACTGCGAAAAATCCAAATGAGTATCCACGGTTGATTCTAACATAATTATTTGGTAGGGGTCTCAAAAAGATAAAACAAGAGCCATCACCCTATGACCTCAACATCAATCATGCAGGGTAAATCCCTCATAATCATTTCCAAATATTCAGTACACCCCACCCTCGACTTTGGCATTTCTCTCCACCAGAAATCCATCTCAGAGAAGCAGCCTACTAAAACACTATCCTACATAGCTTGAATTTATTTGTTGTAGGTACCCAGGAGTGGCATTCAGCAAGATGAAGAAGGGAGGACCTGCTCTCAGGCAGGAGTTGTGAGACATCAGCTACCTAGAGGCACATCCAGAGGTCTGTCAATTTTTTAAGGATGCTGGATGCTATAGGTTTTGTGAGAAGATTCAAGGTTCACACTAGCAGGTGGCTAAGGAAATTTCCCTCTCCTTCGATGGCTCCAAGGCAGTCATAGGTAAAAAAGAATTCCTAATATATGAAACCCTAATTATTGAAGTGACTGAACTCCTTAGCATAGGAGAGAAGTGGTTTAAGACTACCATACCAAAATAGGTAGAGTTCAGATCTTACCTGAAGCCTGAGAATAGGGAGGTGGTGTGGAACAAAAGTGTACCATCCTCCTGGCTAGAACAGAGGTGGCAGCAACTGTTGAAGACCATTGTGGTCTACATAACATGTGAAGGGAGATATAACAGAGCTATGATTTACCATTTTAAATTGATGAACCACTTCACAGGGAGAATCCCACTGAATTTTCCTTTTTACTTACACAGGAGTTTGGCAAAGATGGCACACCAGATGAAGGCCCAACCAACCAAGATTGCTGGCAGACTGTCTCATCATAGCCTTGTCTAACTGCTGATCCAAGAATTGATGAAAAGGAGGAATATGGCATGGCCTTATTTCCTATTTTGGAATGGTTTTGAAACAAGCCTTAAGCAAGAAGAAAAGGGGAAGTCTCTTGCCAAAAATTCCAGCACACCAAGAAGTGGGAAAAGAAAGAGAAGGGCTATATCCCAAGCAATATTAGAACCACCTCCTTCCTCTTCCAAAGCCAATAAGGTCAAAAGAAACTTGGATTTTAGTGATAAGGGCTAGGAAGTCACAACACATAGTGAGAAAATTTTGAGCCTTCCCTACTCAGATTCAGAAGAGGAACAAGAGGAAGGTGCAGACCTAGATTTGCAACTTGTAGAAGAGATCAAAGAACAACCACCACCTACACCAAAAGAGAAATATGAACCAGCAGAGAAGGGTTCCTCTAGCAATCCCAAGACTCAAAATATAAATCAGTTGCTGAGGCAAGTATATGAGATGGAAATTTTGGTCAAGGAGGTAAAGAGGAATAATGCTACATTGACCAGTAGGAACAAGCTCCTACATAAATATTACCTAGAGCAGAGAGAAAGGAATATTTTCCTAAAGAGACTAAATAAAAGGTACCTGAAAGACAACACAAGATTGTATAGGATGATTAGTCTTCAAAAACTACAGATGAAGGAGGCCAAGCTAAACCCTACCAGCCACCTCACATTGGAAGCCCTAGCTAAAGCTACAGTTAGCCTTTAGCCTCCATAAGCAAGCCAGGATGTTGTTAACCCTCTTAATATAGATCCTGCTGAAGAAGAAAGCTAAGCAGACAAACTGGAAAGAACAATTTTGGAGGAAGCCTAAGAATTTTTTAAGAATAGGGCTTTTGGTGGCATAGGCGGATGCTGAGGCAGTTCATTAGCCACCAAAAGCACTATTTTCAGCAGCTAACCATTCTGATATTTTGGCCTCTTAACCACTGAAAGAAGATAGAGGCATAAGATCAATTTTTGACATGTAGGACCAATTTTGGGCAAACATGTATGGCTCAGGGATGAAGTATAAAGATGAAGGATGCTAAAGAAAACATCAAGGAAAGTATGCTTCAAATTTGCTGTGACATAACAGTAAAAAAGGTCACCAACACTCAACTGTCAAAGTAAAACAATGACTTAACGAGCAGAAGACTAGTGGCAGTGATTTCCAATAGTTACTTTAGTTATCAAAAAGTTGAAACAGTGAATGAATTCTACAAATAGTTAGACTAGTAGTTAATTAGGGTTTTTGACCTAATTATGCAAAAAACAATTATTTTGTCTATTTTCATTAAATCAGATCCAAGTTCTCAGGATATGAGTATTTTTGTAAAGGATATAAATCCTAAGACTTATTTTATTGAAAGGGTTCAACTTCGAGGACTTGTAGACCAATACTATTGTCAAGCTTCTCCTATTGCTCATGACCTAATATAAGCTCTTTTGTTATCATATGTTCAGCTTCCATTTTCTGTCTTATCTGTGCTTATGCTTGAATGTGTTATTCAGGTTTTATTCAGATTAATTGATGTCCTATAGATGTCACCCTATTGGCATTTTGATTTGATTTGAATTAGAAGTGCTTTCCTTGCCATGATTAGCCATTTATATATATCTGTTTTATGTATGAATATGCGAGCATGATAAGTTCTCCATCTCTACACCATATTGTCAACCTATGAACAGTGGTAATTAGAAGCCTTATCCCTGATTGATTTTCATGCATTTCTTGAGAATGTGAGGTCCTGTAGGTCACTTGACTTGATCCACTTAGAAAAACCATGAAAACATTTAAGTTACCAAGCATCCTCGAGCTGCAACCTAGAGGAGTTTCCTGTAGTGATAACACACATAATTCAATTTTTGTAAAATAAACTTATAAGTAATTTCAAAATGGCCATAACCATAGATCATGTCAAAAGAGAATAACTTAAAGCCGTTATTTAACCTTACATTCCTTCTTCTTCATAAAAAGTAATGTTCCCCAAAGACAAAAATTCCACTTACTCTCGAACTATCACCAAAATACATGAGAGACAATTTTTGATAATAATCATAATATGAACTAGTAACCCATAGGTGTAAGATGAGAATGGGAAAATTATGATAATGAAAGTAGGTTTGTCAAGAAACTGTTCAAAAAAAAATTCAGAAATATACATGTTTGAATCAAAATACCAAAAACCATATGAATCATAGAAGAGCTTGTTAAGAATGATATATAGAGGATTGTAAATTTTTAATTTTCACTATAAGTTGCAAATTTCAAAAGTACCCCAAGAAAGGTTAAGATACCTGATAAGTGTTTTGACATACTTCCATTTTCCAAGTAATACTCCATGAGCTGCTTATAGAGATAGAATACTTGTAATCAAAATGCAAACCACTTGTTAGATGATTCAATTTATTCATGAAGACATATATAATAAAAAGAAAAAGAGTACCTTGTAAACAATCTATTAGAAATGATTCTTATTTATTCAAAGACCACACATATTTACATATATACAAGTGATAATAACCCAAAATACTTTTCAAGGATCAGGAGGAGGAGGAATAGCTTCCCCTTCGATTAATTCCATTTCATTCTACTGCAAAACATTCTATATAAAATCCTGTTTAGATGTTGGTTGATGATAAAGTCTGAGTCTATGTCCATTTACTACAAAGGAAACTTGTGAGCCATCAATTGTTTTAATTTTTACTGACCCATTGTCAAAAGTTGTAACTACTTCGTATGGGACCATCCAACGGGTAGTTAACTTTCGTTTGGAAATTTTAAACCATGAGTCGAATAGTAGTTCCCAATCTCCAGTATTAAACTGCTTTTGTTTAATAAATTTATCATGCCATGTCTTTCATTGATTCTATATTAGCATGGTTCTTCGGAGTGCATCTTGTCTGATCTTGTCTAACTCATTAATCTGCAATATTCGTTGTTTCTATGCTTCATCCAAATTCATGCCTAATTGTGCTGCCATATGAAAGGTTTTAACTTGAAATTCAATAGGTAAAAAGACTTGTTTTCCATACACTAACTCATAGGGTGTATGTTCGGTAGTGTTTCTCCATGTTATCCTATAGGCCCGTAAAGCATCTGGGAGTCTATCTGGCCAATCCTTATGATGTAAGTGAATGGTTTTGGTTAAAATGGCTTCTAATACTTTATTAGTTGATTCTAGCTGACCATTAGCCTGAGGGTGATAAGGTGAATATTTGCAATGTCGGATGCCATATTTTGTAGTAAGTTCTTTCATTAATTTAGAAGTAAATTGAGTACCTTGATCCATGACAATTTCTCTAGGTACACCAAACCGGGTGAATATTTCTTCATATATGAATTATACCACTGATTTCTCTATAGCTCTAAACAAAGCTTTAGCTTCTACCCATTTGGTGACATAGTCCATGCAAACTAGGATATATTTATTTTTACAAGACATGGGAGAAATTGGTCCTACAAAATCAAGAGCCCATTTCTCAAAGGGTTCAATCATGACTTGGGGTTCTAGGGGCCTTTGATCAGATGACATAGGTCTACCCATTATTTGGAAACTATCCCATCCTTTAACATATTTAGGAGCATCTTTAAAAATGCTTGGCCAATAATAACCAGAATGTAATACTTTATATGTCTTCCTCTTATCAGAAAAATGTCCTCCACATGGTCCATCATGGCATGCATGGAGGATGTCTGTCATTTCATCCTCCCACATGCATCGTAGAATAATAAGATATGGACCAGTGCGGAAGAGATAGTTATAAACCCAAGAATAATTGGAACTCTGAACCATAATACGACGCTTCTCATGTGGGGACAAATGGTTTGGTATTTTCCCAGTTGCTAAATAATTGGCAATATCTGTGAACCAAGGGTTTGAATAGATACAACAAATAGATGTTCATCAATAAAAGTGTCATTAAATGGTTTAGTACCATCTTCATGTTGAATACAGGAAATGAAATATGCTACTAGATTTTCTTTACCAGGTCGATCAATGACAGTAATGTTAAATTCTTGCAATAAAAGAAGCCACCGAGTCACTCTACCATTAGTAATTGGTTTATTCATTAGAAATCTAATGGTAGAATGATCGGTATGCAAAAAAACTTCATAACCTGTAATGTAATGATGAAACTTATTAATAGAATAAAATAATGCCAAAAATTCCTTTTCAGTAACAATGTAATTAAGTTCGGTAGGAGTCAAATTGTAATGTCCTCTTCTGCTTAGGAATTGAGGACAAACCCGCTAACCTATGTGATTCCTGTGGGTTCGAGCGGGTACTGACGCTTAGGGAATCAACTAAAGACTGATGCCATCTATATAAAATATAGGCCATCAATATTATATCACCATTGGGTTGAAGAGGGCCACCGGAGCCAAAGGCCGCCGACACGCATGACATCTAAGCATTATTTAATGATGCATGCACCCGATTAAGTCTCCATGCGCATGCATGCAAGTCAGCTGAAAATTAGAAGTTAAAGTGACCTAATTAGATCAAAAGTTAGGGTTTTTGCAGTTGAAAGTTATAAAATAAAGATAAAGTGAATGGAGACTTTACTTTTGATTATTATTGATTTTGGAGCTTTTGAGTAGTAGCACAGCGTGCGGCCACAATAGTTAGGGTTGGAGACGACGTCTTCAGCTAACGAGGCTTCGACAGTGAGATATCTTCCATAGTCTCCTTCAATATAAACCATCTAGGTTTGTCACCGAATCTATTGCATTTATCATTATCCAGTGTTCCAGTATATGCCAGAATATTATTTGGAGGTTCATCTGTACAACTAGGGGCATTTAGCTCGAAAACCCAAGTCATTGACCAAGACTCTGGATCATCATATTTCTTCCACATGTGGCCTGCATCCTCATTGATATGATCACTCTACTTCCTTGAGTGATTATCAGCCACTATATTGTTCACCTGGGGAAGCTAGCAACAAAATATAGAGGAGTGGGGGCATTAGCAGCAATCTGGTAGATCAATTCACTAAGACATCTGGAGAGTTCAAAACCCCTTCATTCTCTAACCATCCTCTTCGGCATGGGAACACCTACACTCCGACCTACTTTCAGCTGAAACTAAACATCCCTTCAACAAAAATGTCACACTTAGATGATTCAGACTACCAAGGTATTACGAAGGAAAACGAGGTCATTTCTTCATTAGCTCAGTTCATCTTGCATACATATTTTCTTTGGATCATATTCAACTGGCTTATCAGTGGTAAGTGTTCATTCTATCCTGTAAACTCTAACCCTAAATTTAGCTATAATATAGGGAAATTTTTCATGGAAGCTTGCATGCCCGACAGTTTCAGTAATTTTGCATAGAATTAGAAAATATCAGTATTTGGGATATTACAGTGGTATCAAAGCTATATTCTTCGCCATTTGTGGGCTAAAGAAATGAGAAGTAGATGAATATAGAAGAAGACACTTTTGTAACCTATAGGAAAAGAAGGAGTAGGTACACAGAGGAATTTGAGGATATCCAACTAGAAGATATCAACTCATACATGGACCTAATAGGTATACACTTTGACAGGGGAAAAGGAATAGGATAAGATGAGGAAAAGATGGAGTTTCACAACCTAATATCTGCATTACAAGACTTAGCCAAATGGAAAAAGGACATACTTAATGCAATCAACATATTATCGACAAAACCGGAACCCGGTAACAGCAGTATACCTCCTTCACTGGTAGTTAGAGGGTTTACAAGTAGCAGTAGGAAGGTTGCATACACCATTATATAGAATACACCCCGGTTACATTAAAAAGGTACATGATGTATATATTGTAATTAATCGTGGTGTGGAGCTAAAGGAAAAATCCCCACCATTAATTTGGTTGTGTATGTTTTAGCAATAGGGATCATTACCGATGGTATATCGTGCTATCTGGCACATTATAGTTTTGGCATCGTGTAAATATGCACATCAATTAAAATAAAACTACACCAGCTATGATGGTGCAACGTTGAATGAAAATTGCATGATTCCTAAGGTTAAGGGGGGGGTTGTCCAACCTGTGGGGGTCATTGGGAGTTTTCCATGTGTCAGCCACCCATTTAAAATTTTGTTGTCGATTATTTGGGAGTAGTATTGCTGAGTAGTGGGGGGGTGTGGCGGGACTGTCAGTCCATGCCTACGTGCCCACTCCACCAGCAGTCTCTCCTCTTCACGTCGCATGGGGCAGAAGAAACATTCTTTCCACTCTCCCATGATTCCACTCATAGTTTTGGTCTTGTTCATTCTCCATCATTTTTCCCATCCTCACGTAGAGAGTTGTCTTCTCACTTTCTCAGGAACAGGAATTCTATCTTGTTTTTCCTCACGCAGGGAGCTGGAGAAACCATTGCTGTCACTTAGGATTTTTGGGTGCAGGAACCATTCACACTTAGGGTTGTGTGCCTGTGTGTTCCATGCCAGTTTCGGTGGTAGGTGTATGTATCCTTGCAAATTGTGGCCATGTATGTTGCCGATTGTGGTCTATGTTTATGTTTTCCCCTACCCATGCTAGGAGTTTGGCTTCCTTCCCATTCACAGACTGTGTAACACTACCATTGTTTTCATTGTGATATTGGGGGCTGTTGTTATTCCCCTATTTTTTGGGTTGCTATGTATGCAAGTACCTTGTGGGGTTGCTACTGAGTTGTTTTGGCCATGCTAGGGCCAAGAACAACTCTGATTCGTCTTGTTGACTTGAGTTGTGTTCACCTTTTTTATTGGGGTTGTCACCCTGTTGTCTTCATCTTCTTCACAGAGCTGTGAATTGTTTGTTTTACTGCGGTATGCAGTGGTTAGAGGCTGGGTATGCTTGAGAAAATTGGTGTTTGGAGCGACTCAAACAGAGTTAAACTGATGGATTTCTTCTCCACAACCCTTGAAGAGTATTGGAAAGGGAAGTCAGGGCCGAAGGGACTGTGCAGCAGAGAAAGGACTGATTCCTAGTGTCAAGTGTGTGGATGTCTTAGAAGTCAGGTTAGCTCTAGTGTAGGTGTCCTTATCTCTCCATTGAGGCCACCAGCTTAGCATTTAGCCTTTCCTAGCTCCTTGAAAGCCTGATAAACCCTACTATGTGGGCTTGGTTGAATTTTGTACCTTGGCTATGTGTAAGCCTGCTTTCACCCTTATTCCTTGAGGAATCATGCCCAACTCGGGGCTGGTAGTGTTGCTAAGATATTGTTGAGCACGATGGCCTATGGTTGGGCGGAACGTTGCAATGACGTAGCTGATTGCAAGACAAGATATTTATAAGATAAGCATTCCTGTCCATTTTGCCTCTACATTTACATTACTGTCTAATGTCTAATGAACCATAATGGTGAACATGTTGATGCTGGAATGTATATGTTTGCTTACACTATATGTTGAGTAACTATGCATCCTTGTATGTTTTATGTTCTAAGCATTTTATATCAGCATTTATGCATGTTTGTGTTCATGGGGCTAGTTACCCAAAGGTTTTTGATTGTTTGGTAGCATCCTCTTCTCTGGTCAAAGGGTTGGGGACATTACAGACACCTACTTCCAACTTAACCCCATGATAGAGATAGATGCAATCAAGTTGGCTATTTTACATTTAGACGGGGAAGCACATGAGTGGTGGCACCACGGGCTGGTGACATTGGGTCACAACTCTATTACTTCCAACGGTGACTTCACTCAAAGGCTCATGGAGCACTTTGATAAGAAGGACCCAAAGATTCATTTCAGGGATCTTGCGCAGCTCAAGCAGAAAGGAAGTTCTGATACATTTATATCCAAATTCTAGAGAGTTTTAGTTATGGTATCTGACATATCAGAGAGTCGGTTGATTATTCTATTTACAAAGGCACTATCTGAGCCACTCTGTGGATGGGTGAAGGCCTAAAAGCCAATTACTTTGCAAGATGCTATCAGTAGGAATTTGAACCTACAAGATTCTATACCAAATAACAAGAAGCCACAAAAAAATACGAGTCTCCCGAAAAACAAGGAAAAACCTACCCATCTTCTAGAAAATAGGGAAAGGATAATCCCATAGAGGGAATGGTTGAACGAGGACACACGATGAGACTTGAGAAGGAATAAATTATGTTTCTCTTGCAAAGAACCTTTGATATGAGGCCACATATGTATGGGTAAATGGAAAGTACACCTCATTCAGGTACTTCTAGATAATAGTTTGGAAGACAAGTAGGAGCAGAAACCAGATGGAGAACTACACAGTATAGAATTGGAACAATTGCCACAGAGAGACACTATTTATACCCTCACAGGAGTCCCCACCTTCCATACTATCAGGATCAAGGGAATTATCCAAAGAGAGCGTGCCATTGATTTGATTGATGGTGGGGCCACCCACAACTTTATAGATGCATCTTGGGTAGAGAAGAAAAGATTTCCCACTAAGGACTTTGAAGGATTTACCATTGTCATGGTTGACAATCACATGATGAAATTCACACAGAGAATACATCAGTTACAGGTACAAGTTGGGAATTATACATTGGTGGATGAATTTTATGTGTTAGATGTGCCAGACACGAGCATTGTTTTAGGATTACAATGGCTGTACTCAATTGAGAAATACTCAACCAACTACCAAACATTAGAGATGGAGTTCCTATCACTAGATGGGAAGAGGGTAGTCCTAAGGGGAATTCCCAATGAAGATTCAGGGTCAGCCACAACAAAGGGGATGACCACCATATTCAAGCATGATTACAAGACTTGCACAAGGAAATGGCCAACTCCAACACATAAGAAGTCAAGGAAGGAACAGTGGTGTGTGAAGGGATTTTTGGGTAGACCTCCGAACAAAGGTAGAATTATCCTTAGGGGATTTGGACAAGGAGCCAAAACTAGAATGTTCGATCCTCATAGGTATCCTAGAAGATACAAGGAGGGAATACAGAGTGGGGGTGAAAACAAACACCAATTTGAAGGAAAGGAAGGGCCACCCAGCAACGGAATAAATTGGTTGATAAAAATGGACAAGAAGAGACACGCACAAATGATTCGGTATATTGGTCGAATATTGCTTGAGGACAAGTGATTTCAAGTGGGGAGGACTGTAATGTCCTCTTTTTCTTAGGAATTAAGGACCAACCTACTGACCTATGTGAGTCCTATGGGTTCAAGCAGGTATTAACAGTTAGGGAATCAACCAAAGACTGATGCCATCTATCGAAAATCTAGGGCATCAATATTATATCACCATTGGGTCAAAGAGGGCCACTGGAGCCAAAGGCCATCGACATGCATGACATATAAGCATTATTTAATGATGCATGCACCCGATTAAGTCTTCATGCACATGCATACAAGTCAACAGCAAATTAGAAGTTAAAGTGACCTAATTAGGTCAAAAATTAGGGTTTTTACAGTTGAAATTTATAAAAGAAAGATAAAGTGAACAAAGACTTTACTTTCGATGATTATTGATTTTGGAGCTCTTGAGTAGAAGCACAACATGTGACCACAATAGTTGGGGTTGGAGATGGTGTCTTCAGCTAATGGGGTTTCGGTAGTGAGATATTTTCCCTAGTGTCCTTCAGGATAAACCATCTAGGTTTGTCACTGCATCTATGGATTCATAATTATCTAGTGTTCTAGTATATGCCAAGAGATTATTTGCAGGTTCATTTGTACAACTGGGGGCATTTAGCTGGAAAATGCAAGTCATTCACCAAGAGTCTGGATCATTATATTTCTTTTGCATGTGGCCTGCATCCTCATTAATTGGACCACTCTACTACCTTGAGTGATTATCAGCCACCAGATTGTCCACCTGGGGCAGCTAGTATTAATCTGTCATAGTAATCTAGGAACTAAACACAAGTCTCATCAAAGATTAATAGCAATAAGGCATGAAAATGGTGTAATTGTGCTACAAAATGAGTAGCCGCTCTGTATATTCACACAAATAATGAGTAATACAATACAATGATCATGCTACAAGCATGAATGACAAATCAATTTGAAATCCCAAGGAGGTCATTCGAATTGAATGAGTGAGTCTAGCTTAACTAAATGTAAGCCATAGTCAACACTCTAGTTAACCACTTATCAAAAACCTAATTGACTCAACTAAGCCCTAACTGAATTCAAAGTGTAATAAATGACTGAGTCTAACTGAAAGTAGGTCAGACACATGTCATAGCAAGCCAACCAACAAGTGGTAGCGCTTCAATGACTCCAATGAACCCCGATGAGGTTAACTGAAGTGTAACTGAACATCAGAAGTGGTTGGAGGCTCTCTGTTGAATCCAATTCATTAAATAATCAATAAATAATCAATTTAATGATGGAGGGTGTCTTCACTTCTCTATTTAACTAATTGTAACCATCAGTTAGCAATATGGGGCATTAATGACACTTAGATCACCCTCGGAGTGCTCTAGTTAGCCTCCCCGAATGTAGGAGAAGGCTAAGTAGCCTCCTTGACTAAAGGTAGGCATGGTTTTGATCTATTTGATGTCATCTAGTGCTCCTCTGATGTCAATTAAGTCAATAATACTTAGGATAGTGGTTTAACTAGGCCAAACTGACCAAAAAGAGTGTGTATGGTGGTAAATGTCTCCAACACCCCCCCTTAAGCTATACTCAGGAGGATTTAGAAAACATAAAATGCATAAAAATGATAGGGCCCCAACAACTAAGGCCATAGGTCACCCTATACAATGCTAAAACTGAAACAATGCTAAAAAAAATTAAGTGAGGAAAAGAGGGAAAACCCAGTGGGAAAAACCTCGCCTCAAGCTGAACACTGAAAGTAGTCTGATCACCCTGATGAACTCACCCCCAACAGTGAACGGAGGTAAGTGAAATTATTTTTTGAAAATCTCTTGGTGAAGATGTGTGCAATCTACTCATCAGTCAGGCAGTATTGCAGACTGATGGTCCTGTCATGCACTAGCTCCCTTATATAGTGCATGTGGATCTCTACATGCTTGGTCCTGTTCCTGATAATTGGATCTATAGATATCTTAATAGCACTTTTATTGTCACAAAATAGGATAGTGGACAAAGTACTACCAAGATCAAACTCTAAAAGAATGCCTTGCAACCAAACTGCTTGGATGTAAGCATTCATCGCTCCTCGATACTTGTCCTCTTCTGAAGATAATGCTATGGAAGCCTGATTTTTGCTAGACCAGAAAATGGGGCCACCAACCAATATGAATACATATCCGTAAGTATAATTATGATCAATAGAATCACTTGCCCAATCGGAATCTATGTATCTAACCAGCTCTAGCTCGGATTCTGCGGCATAGTGAATGCCGTAGGTCCTGGTTCCCTGAATATACTGGAGGATCCTCTTAGCTACCTTCCAATGAATATCATGAGGCTTTTGCATGTATCTTGATACAACATTCATGGCATAACAGATATCAGGCCGAGAATGTGTCAAGTACAACAAACTACCAATCAGTTGTCGATAGATAGTGCAGTCCATCGGAGGTATGTTTTTTCGTTCTTCAAGGCTGATCCCTAAAAGAAAAGGGAATGGTGCAGGCCTACATTCATCCATGTTAAACTTGACTAATAGGAATACATTCATACCATTATCAATTTCAATCCCCAAAAATTTTTTTAGTAGCCCCAAATCACTCATTTCAAAGGCATTATGGAGAGCAAATTTGATGGCTGAAATAGAAGCAACTGTGCTACCTGTGATCAGTAATTCATAAACATATAAAACAATAATAATCAAATGACCATCATACTTCTGTAAATACACATTTGGATCTGATCTACACCTTTGGAAGTTTTGCAAGAGAAGGAAGGCATCCATCTTGGAATACCACTCTCTTGGGACTTGTTTTAATTAGTATAGTGACTTCTTTAGCTTTCAAACCAAAGATTGATCAGAGATGTAGCCCTTATACTGCTTCATGTATATCTCCTCATGAATATCTCCATGTATAAATTCTGACTTAACATCCATATGATGCACTTCTCAGTTCTTAGATGCCGAAATTGCCAAAACTAGGTGGATGGAGTCCATTTTTGCAACTGGTACAAAGGTCTCATGGTAGTCCACACCTTGGACCTGAGAGAAAATTTTTTCCACCAGCCTTTCCTTATATTTGTAGGTGATTCCATCAGAAGCAACCTTGGTCCGAAACACCCACTTGCATTGAACCAATATCCTTCCTGGAGGAAGAGAAACTAGTTCCCAAGTAATGTTTTTTTGAAGAGAATTCATCTCTTCATCCATGGAAACTTGCCATCTTGGATCCTTTCAACCATGGTAGTAGGATTTTGGATCTGAACTAGTCATCAAATAGCAAGTTTCAAATAGCAAATTATCAGGACAAGAGAGCACAATACCTGCTCTTTGGAAATCAAACCTGGTTCTCCTTGGATCATCTAGATTTCCAATGTTATCTCCTGTGGACGAGAGTGTCTGTCAGGCCCATGTGGGAAGATGATTTTGTACTTCAGGTTCTGATTTAGCATCTTATGTTTGCTTCACACTGATATCAAAAATCAGAGGATCCAAATCAGGGTCATCACCCCCAATTTCATCATCCAAATATTCAGTAGAATAGGAAGGAAATTCAGCAGTTTTCTCCTTCACTAGTTCCACCTCCCGAAGAGGCTCATCGAACTTGACAGTCCTTTCGATGATGATTTATTTTGTTTTCATATCCAGCAGCTTGAAACCTTTTTGAGAAAGAAGACCCATGTGTACCTCGAAAAATCATCAATAAAAGTTAGAAGATACCTTGATCCATTCATGGATGTGATAGGCATCAGATCGCTGATATCAGAATGTATCAGCCCCAATATGCATGTATCTCAGTTTGCCTTCCCCCGATCATACTTGTGCTCAAGGTGTTTTCCAACCACACAGCCCTTGCAAATTCCAATGGTTGCCTTGATGACCAGGAGGCCTCCAACCATGAGGTTTTTCTGTAATTGCAGCAAATATTTGAAATTTAGATGTCCAAACCTTTCATGCCATAGCCTACTAAATTCATTTCCATGAGTTAGCAGAGCGGTGGGCTTTGCATCCGCCACAAAGTGAGAGAACTCATAGGATTTTGCATGATGGTTTGCAAGGCCTTTAGCAATGAGTTTCCTAGATGCAAGTTCCGTTATATCAATATCATTTGGGATGAAAGATACTCTCTTAGGCACTCCTGTATGTGTCATCTGATAGACACTAAGGAGATTTGATGCCAGAGATGGTACATACAAAACATTTGAAAAATAGCCATTTTCAAGATCAACCGTACTTTGTCCTTCTGAAATGATGGTGGAGTCATCTCCCATGTGGATGGGGATGGATTTGCTGGTCTCCAAGTATGAAAAGGAGTCTCTTTCAGCCATCATGTGGTTCTAATCTCTAGAATCAATCAATATTGATTTGGACTTCAAAGTGCTTGCCATGAGGGCATGAACTTTTTCATGCTGTCGTTCCCGATTTTGCTGATCTCTCCTCTGAAATCTTTCCAGAATATTGATGTGATTTCTCTCAAGGAGGGAGGTAGCTTCATCAATATTCTTCTTCATGCAGGCATGTTCAGGGTGGAAGCCCTTCCCGCAGTATGAACACTTGAATTTTTCCTTTCCATGATGCCCTTTCCCTTTGTTCTTCTTTAAGCTGGAAGACTCATCATGCTACTGGTTTTCAACTTTAGGCTTAGGAGCTTCGAATTTAGTTTTTGGATTCTTCTACTACTTTCCCTTACCCTTCAGATCTTTGGGCCCCAAGACATGGAGGGCTTGATCACGGGAGGATTTGATGATCCCTATCTAGACAAGTTTATCATGTTCACTTGTTAGGGACTCAATGAAGGCATTAAGTGTAGGCATCTTGCATCCAGCGGTTGTGAGATTCCCCGCATGGAATGTAGAGACAAAAACTAAATAATCATGTTAAATTTTGGAGAGTATGGTGAGGATGAGCTGATCATCCTCCTTCTCCACTTTGTATTGCTTCAACAGTAAGACACTGTGCTTGAACTTTGTGAAAAAGTCATTCAAGGTCTTGAAATTGGAAGGATAGAAAGACATCAATTCATTTTCAAGCTGGTAAAATCTTGAATCATCTTGTTTTCCATATAGGGATTCCAATTTGTCCCAAATTTCGTTTGGAGTCTTCAATCCTGAAAGATGGAAAAGAAGATCCCGGGAAATAGAGAGGCACAAGAATCCGAATGCTTCACCCTTCTTGTTCAACAATCTTGATTTGTCTATTGCAGAACCAGGCTCTTCTTTAGTGTCCAAGGTGACCCTATAGATTCCTCTGGAGCATAGCTGGATCTCCATGTCTCTTTTCCATGAGTGGAAATTGAATGGAGTCAAAAGATCTACAGAATAAGCCATATGAATTTGCTGGAGAGAATGCTTTCACCTGTCAAAAACTTGAAAATCACAACAAAAAGGGTAATGTAAGGTCGAAAAGCCTAT
>LPNX011004217.1:227188-254149 GCA_001517045.1 Pseudotsuga menziesii | reverse complement strand
CACTTGAAACCCACTCCAACATGTTGGCCTCACTTAACAATTACTTACTAGAGCCGACATCTCTAGGAGTGTCTAATAACCCTAGTGACCCACAACTTGTGGGGACTTTGCCTCCTCTTACCAACAAGTAATTTTATCCTTAACACAACGATGGGGACTATTTCCCCAACTTACAATGACTCACCTAGGTTTGACTTCTCTAGGATAGTCTAATAACCCTAGGGCCCCACAAATGCGGGGACTTTAACCCTTGACCAATAGGAGGGTTACTCACAATGACTTGACATGACTTGTTTACATTATAGAACCTCCTGATAGGAACATCTAGGCATGACATGACTCAAGTACATTACAGACACATCCTGGAATAAACATAAGGGTACAATACATAATATATATGGATTAATACATTCTAAAGTTCCAAATACATTAACACTCCCTCTTAAGTAGGAATGTATTCTCTTGACACAATTTATCAGCACAAGTATTCTTCTATATATCATCTGGATCATCTTCAAGTCCTCATCATATTCAAGTCATATTCATCTTTAGGTCATCTTCATCTAGATCTAGATCATCACTCGATCTGGATCATCATCAATGGATCTAGATCATCACTCAATATGGATCATCATCACTAGATCTAGATCATCACTTGATTTGGATCATCATCACTGGATCTGGATCATCACTTGATCTGGATCATCATCGCTAGATCCAGATCATCACTCGATCTAGATCATCATCACTGGATCTGGATCATCACTGGATCTGGATCATCATCACTGGATCTAGATCATCATTCAATCTGGATCATCATCACTGGATTTGGATCATCACTGGATCTGGATCATCATCACTGGATCTGGATCATCACTCAATCTAGATCATCATCAATGGATCTAGATCATCACTCGATCTATATCATCATCACTGGTGCTATCTCATGATTCTTCTCGTCATAGAAAGTTCTACAGAGCCAACCCTTTTTCATGCTGGTTGTAGGCCTAGCCTCCATTTAGGTCTTCTTCAGCGCTTATATCTGACACCAAGTCAGAATGGCCCGCCAACACTTACACCATGAGAGGAACACATCCAACACCATGTCAGAAAGGCAGGCCCAACACTCACATCTGATCATGTAGGAACCAATCCTATAATCACATCAGAAAGGCTCAATACTGATATCTAGCCATGCAGGAACACATCCTACAACCATGCTAAAAAGGCTCTGCACT
Source organism: Pseudotsuga menziesii (assembly GCA_001517045.1). NCBI lineage: Eukaryota > Viridiplantae > Streptophyta > Pinopsida > Pinales > Pinaceae > Pseudotsuga > Pseudotsuga menziesii. The sequence continues at coordinate 252,911 of LPNX011004217.1, read as the reverse complement.
TACATCCAACCATGCGGGAACACATCCTGCAGCCATGATGGAAGAGCTCTGCACTTACATCCACCCATGCGGGAACACATCCTGCAAACATGATGGAAAGGATTTGCACTTACATCCACCCATGCGAGAACACATCCTACAACCATGATGGAAAGGCTCTTAACCCCAGGTTGAGGGATAATGGTAACTGGCCAGGTGCCTCTAATCTCCAAGAGAATGGCATTAACCCTTATATCTGATCAAGTGGGAACACATCCATTAATCACATCAGAATGGCCATGCACTCACATTTGATCATGTGAGAACATATCTCACAGTCATATCAGAATGGCCCTCAGTCCTAGACCAAGTATTCCTGGTAACTAACCAGGCACCTCCATTCCAAGAATGGCAATAGCCCTTATATCTGATCATGTAGGAACCAATCCTATAGTCATATTAGAATGTCTTAGCACTCATATCTGACATGGAAGGAACCAATCCTCTCACCATGACAGAATGTCTTAGCCCTTACATCTGACCATGGAAGGAACTGATCCTCTCACCATGTCAGAATGGCTCACAGACTCATCACTTCCCCTTGGAAGGAACCTAGACCTGGAGAACACCAAGCTTCTCCCTTAAGTACTCAAAATTCACTCTGGCTAGTGGCTTTGTCAACACATCAGCTATTTTTTCATCCCTCGCAACATACTGGAGCTTCACTGCTCCCCTTTGCACCATATCCCTGATATAGTGATACTTGATCTCGATGTGCTTCAACTCATCATGGAACACGGAGTTCTCCAACAAATTCACACAACTCTGGTTGTCGCAATATATACAAGTAGCATCTAACTGGAGATCAAATAAATCAAACAATAGATTCCATAGCCATACTTCCTCACAACTAGCTGAATAAGCTACGACATACTATGCTTCAGCTGTACTCAGAGCCACACAGGATTGCTTCCAGCTAAACCAAGAGATCACACCCGATCCCATACTGAAGCAACACTCTGAAGTATTCTTCCTATCGATGGCACTTCCTGCCCAATCTGAATCAAGATAACCCTCCAGGTTAATATTTTAGTTCACCTCATACTTGATCCCATAATCAACTGTACCCTTCAGGTACCTTAGAATATGCTTTGCAGCAATCAAGTGAACATGTCTCAATGTGTTCACAACAAAGAAAATATCTGGTCTCGTATCTGTCAGGTACATCAAGAAACAAATCATTTGACGATACATTGTGGCATCAACCATATTTGATGAAGCATCTCTCAATAGATTCATGTTCGATGCCATAGGTGTGGTCATGGCCTTGCAGTCCATCATCCTGAACCTCTTCAGGATCTCTACTGCATAATTCCCTTGTCTGAGGAAGATTCCATCCGCATTCTGCCACACTTCCATGCCTAGAAAATAGTGCATCGACACATAACAGGAGCATCACTGGTCTTCCGCCTTCAACCTTGAAGTAAAGGTTGGAATCCTCTTTACTCTCAGTAAGGCCTAGAATCATCAGTAATATTTCCATCATGTTGTACCATATCTAACCTCAAGATATTCTATAGTCACTCGCTCTGAAGTGGAGCATCATACTCTGTCTGTCTTCCGTACTCTATGCACTGAAACATTCTATACCAGAGTGACAAGTAGCTTCCTATGCTACTAATATTTTATGTATCCATCAAGTGTATAGAATTTGATCTTCAACCTTGTAGAAAAGGTTAATATCTTCATCAAGCTCATCATGTATGTGTTTCAACTCCCACTGGCTGCAATTGTCTCTTCATAATCTATGCATTCTTTTCATGAGAAGCCTCGTGCTATGAACATTGCTTTGTATCCCATGATGTTTCCATCTACTGCATGGTGGAACTACGAAATTCCCTTCATGTATCGATACTACATCCTAGACATCATTTTTCTTGAACTGGTCTTCCCTTTCTTCTTGGTTACTTCTTTATAGTTGGAAGGTTCTGCATCAATGATGTCATTGCATTCGTCATATTATTCTTCATCTTGAACTGTCATCACTTGTTCTTCAGAACAAGTCTCATCCTTCTTTGCTTGTAAGCAATTATGTATGTGATATTTTCTACAATTGAAATGCATTAGTTGTATGGTTAGAAACATTTCATAAGGTATATTCATAATGAAAAATTTTTATGCATAAATATATGATCATGCAACTTTTTTATCCAATACAACATTCATCCATGTCTCACAGAAACTTTCTAGATGCCTTCCATCTCTACCAAGACAACATTAAAATTGTGCACTAATCCAATATGTCAGCAAAGCGGTTTCATTCTAGATAAGCAGCAATGGAGAGTTGTATAGCACCATGAGATACTTACCCCTTACATGCATATTAGTAGTATACTGTCATTAATGCAAACATTCTATCATGCATAATACATTAACTGAATATAAACAAATTCATAACCAAACAATATCATGAAATGACATATGAATACTTAGCTTTATTTGTTTTGTGGGTGGACTCCTTCTTGAGCCTTCAGCTTCATCATCTTCTTCATTCATAATAGCTTCATTTCTTATCCAAATGCTAAGGTGGATAAGAGGTTCTTCAAGAGTTGAGTTCTTCATATTCCTCATCGCTCGAGGGATCTTCTTTGGATGGTGAGAGCTTGATCTTCCCATCTTATTTTCTCTTACTTTGAGTTGAGCATCTTCTTGTGTGTGCTCTTCCCAGAATCTTTCTGAAAGTAATCACTTCCTTTTGGAACACATTCCTTGAATGAATGAATGAATCCCATGATCTTTGGAGGCCATTGAAGGTGGCTATCACCACTTCTGCATTCTCCACTTCTTCTTCTATTGCTTCAAGTTGTTCTTTGATTTGAGTGACCCTTGTAAAGTATGACTGTATGGTCTCTACATTCTGGATCTTCACATTCTTCAACTAGTTTATTAAGGTCATATACTGATTTATGTTCTTCCCTTCAAATAGCTTGGTCAAGGAATCAAACATCTTCGATGTATTTAGGGAATAAACTTGTGGTACAAGTTCATCTGTGACTGAATCAACAATTATCTTCTTGGCCTTGACCAATTTCTTCTTGTGTAAGGCTTTGAGCCTCATCTCCCTCTAGAACTCAAACCTCTATACTCATGTAGGTGTCCAATTCATTGTCTTCAGAGAGATCATATACTTCCACACTTGGAATTTTTCAACTTCACCAAGCTTATCATCAAGCTGATGTGATAGATCATTTTTAAATGAGAACCTCAAATGAAAATAGAAAAAGATTAGATCTTACCGATTTGAGGTGTCCGTCCTGGTTCCGGAGCTGGCTGATCTAGGGTTTGTCAGAGAAACCCTAATTTTAAAAACTTTCAATCTTTCAGATCTTATTGGATAGAAATATATATCTCTTCAATTCAATCTTTTGAATGTACTCCTTTTCTGAAAACAGTGGAGGGAAGCTCTAGGAACAGGAAGCCCTAGTTTTCCAATTTCTTCTGCAGAAATGCCTGTTACTGTTTTTATGGTATCTCTGAAATTACTATTCCTATATGTATAAAAATTCATAATAAGGTAGAATCACATGTCCCTGTTTCAACAACACAGGTTTCATCAGGATTGGGTTCACCAATTTGGACTTATGATCATTTTCCCAAGGTGAACTGTTACAAGACTGTTCAGAACAGTGAAGTTGTATGAATTTCCACATGTCACTGTTTCATCTTCTGGGTGTTAACTTTGTACCACTGAAAATACCATCCGTTTCCTTTCTATAACATCTTCATAAATTTCATTTGGACCTTTGTATCCCAATATATAGCAATTCGCCCCAGGTGTCATGTTTAGGGATGAATCCTGGAAGAGGTTGGAACCCTAATTTGGAGGGATCATATCTCTCAAAATATTGTGAATATGAGTCTGAATTGTGGATACATTTTACATCACGATTTTATCTTCTATCTCTGCAATTTTCAACTCCCGAGCCTTCAGCAATCCCGAGATATAGCGAATGTAGCAAAACTTATAAGTTTTAGTATTTTAGGGTTTTTCCAGCTCGGGGTCAAACTAGGGTTTGACTTTACCAGAGTTTCACCCAACCAGAAATCTTGAACCAGGTCTCTAAACTTTTATTTTGATAAGGAAATAAGTCCTATGCTGGGCTCACTCAAAAATTCCTCTTCTGTAAGATGCCCTAATTTCCCGCACCAAAAACAAAAAATGCTCAGAATCGAATTCCGCTTAGATAGAAAGATGCGCCCTTAAATGGAGATTCATCCTAGCATACTTTTGTTGATGTATTGTGGAAAGAGACCCAAAAAGTAATAATCCCTAGATTCTACAGCTTCACAATGTCTTTTTCTCAGGTTAGCTCTGATACCATGTTAGATTTTTATGATTCAAGCTAGCATTATGATCTTAGGATCTTTAAGTGAGAGAATAACATGCACAGCAATAAAAACACGAGAGAAGAGACACAAAGAATTTTCTTCAAGGAAACCATAAAGGAGAAAACCCCACAACTTCCTCAGAGATAGAATCAACACCAAAAGTAAAACCCAAAAACATAAGGATGATCTCCTGACAGCAGCAGCCTCTTTCTTGTCCCAGCAACTTCTCCTCTCACTCATGCGCCCCAATGAGTGAGTGTGTGTGTAATAAATAGAGATACTCACTCTTTATTTATAGTCTTTCATTCACTTGAAACCCACTCCAACATGTCAGCCTCACTTAACAATTACTTACTAGAGCCGACATCTCTAGGAGTGTCTAATAACCCTAGTGCCCCACAACTTGTGGGGACTTTGCCTCCTCCGACCAACAAGGAGGGTTATTCTTAACAAAATGGTGGGGACTATTTCCCCAACTTACAATGACTCACCTAGGCTTGAATTCTCTAGGATATTATAATAACCCTAGGGCCCCACAACTCCGGGGACTTTAACCCTTGACCAATAGTAGGGTCACCCACAATGACTTGACATGTCTTGTTTACATTATAGAACCTCCCGATAGGAACATCGGGGCATGACATGACTCAAGTACATTACAGAGACATCCTGGAAAAAACATCGAGGTACAATACATAAGATATATGGATGAATACATTCCAAAGTTACAAATACATTAACATTGGTGCCACCTATAGTTTAGATTTTAGGATTTCAAAAGCATTTTGACAAGATTCTATCTACTGGAATTCTACATCCTTTGTAAGCAATTTAAACATTGGTGCGACTATTTTAGTGAAATTTTCAATAAAGCGGAAATAATAGCTTGCATGAGCAAGAAATATTCTTACCTCTTTCTAAGTTTTCGGAGAGGGAAGGCCAACAATTACTTTTATATTCGCATGATCTACCTTAATTCCTTAGGAGGAAACATGATGTCCTAAGACTATACCTTCTGTTAGTAACATTTTACATTTTTCATGACTAAGGGATAAATTAGTTTCTTGAAATCGAATCAAGACCTTCTCGAGGTTGTTAAGGGATTCTTGAAAGGTATTACCATAGGCCATAAAATCATCCATGTACACCTCCACATAGTCATGTATAAGATCAAAAAAGATTCCTAAGACTGCTTGCTAAAAAGTGGCTGGTGCATTACATAGGAAAAATGGAAAAACTCGATAAGCGTATGTTCCCCAAGGGCATGTAAAAGTGGTCTTCTATTGATCTTCTGGTGCTATTAAAATATGGTTGTAACCACTATATCTGTCAAGAAAGGAAAAATATTGTTTACCTGACAGAGTATCTAACACTTGATCAATAAAAGATAAAGGAAAGTAGTCTTTAAGTGCTTTTTTGTTTAGCTCTCTAAAATGAGCACAAATGCACCATTTCCATGTGACTTTCTTTGTGACTACTACTAAAGGAGATACCCATTTACTATTGGAGCTAGGATATATGAAACCAACAACGAGGAGTTTTTGTAATTCTTCTTTTATTATATCCTCTAGAGCAGGATTCATCCTCCTATGTGGCTTCCTTACAGGTGGCATGCTTGGATCCATATAAATATGGTGAATACAGGTGTCAGGGTGTATACCTTTCATATCGGTGTATTTCCATGCAAATGCTCCAGCTTGTTTCTTAAGAACTTTAAGTAGCTATGCTTGTTGGTTTTCACTTAATCCTGCGTTTACATGTATAAGTTTTTCAAGGCCAACCTCACAAGGTATGGTATAAGTTCCTATATGTTTTTTAATCATGAAGACAGAAGTTGTCTCGATAAACATTGAGAGAGCCATATTCTCTTGAAACTCATCTCCAAAAATCTGATCGAATTGAGCAAAAGACTAAGGGAAATCTATACAGGTTGTTGAAGAAACAAACTGATTTAACACATTCTCAATGGTTTGCTCCTAAAGTGCCTAGGAGAAATCACTAGGAAGTGAGAGTTCATAAAGGTCCTTGTCCCCTAAAGAAAAAATTAACCACCATGAATTTTCAGTTATTGGTTGTGTTGGGGGTTATAAAATTAGTCTTTGTGTAGACAATCCATTGGAAATAATCATCTCTCCACCCCTACATCCTATAAAAGCATTTGCAGTAGATAACCATGGTCTTCCCAAGATAATAGGATTCCCTTTAGAAGGATCATTTGATTCTACGACCATAAAGTCAATAGGGTATTCCCATGAGGCTAGTGATACAACAATGTCATCCAGGACTCCAACGGGTTTTACCGTAGTATAGTCTGCTAGTTCTAGCATGGAAGGAGTAGGTCGGAGAAATTGTCCTAACTGTAAAAATTCTAAAAATGCGGTGGTCATCATGTTAATAGTGGATCCTAACTCAATCAATGTATTTTCTATGGTGGTGTTGTTTATAATTACCATCACTACTGGGGCTCCTGGATTTGTATATTTTGCAATCCAGAACTGATCTATCACACATTGAGACATCTCTCCTATAACATGAATTGTGAGAGGGTCCTTTTTCTTCTTCCTTGAGTGTTTAATACATAGCTCCTTTATTACCTTACTATATATTGGTATGTATTTGATAGCTTTTAATAGAGGTAATTTAATACAAATATTCTTTAATTCATTCAAAATGTTGTACTACGGATGAACTACAATTTTTTCTATTGCTAATCTTTCTGGCAATGGAGGAGCTCTTTGATCCTGAATAGTTTCTTACGGAGGATGGGTGTGTACTAGAAATTTTGGAATGTTCACATCCTCCAAAATAGAATCATCCACGGGCTCATTGAATCCTTTTCTTCTTCATTTGCTTCATCAATGATGAATGATGACTTGGGTTTATCATTCAAAACTCTTCCCGATTGTAATTGAATTTCATGTACAGGTACAGTCAAAATAAGCTATGATGGAAGAGTTTGCAACTCAATGCTATTAAGATATTTAGTTGGTTTATTATTAGGGTTAGGTATCGGTTGCACAGGTAATAATTTTGGTCGAGGAGGATTTGTGTTCTGGAAATGATGAGGTTGTTGTGTGATAAAAGGAACTGGAGGTACAAATCCAGAAAAAGTTTGTGGGAAATTTGTTTTATGATGAGGATAAGGGTGATTAGGTGTAGGGACATGTTGTGACTGAGGATATGGTTTTCCTCTCCATCCTTGTTATCAATATTGCTGTTGTCGAAATTGAGAAGGAGATTAGTACGGTCGCCAATTCTGCTAAATTGAATTGTTCCATTGTTGAGGTGGTTGATATGGAGGATAATAGAGTGGAGGTTGCGGTGGAAATTTCTGATAATATGGTTGGTCTCTAGTTTTCCAAGGAGGCCTCCTAGATGTTTCAGATACATCCCCACTCTTATAGATGGCTTGCAACCTAGGAAAGGATGGGCAATTATCTGTTGGATGTTCTTTTGTACATATGTGACATACAGAGCTATTTTTTAATGGAAATTCCCTTTGGGGATGTTTAGTTCTACATCTTGGACAAAAAATACTCATTACTGCTCGTTCTTCATCCTTCCTTTTCTTGACTTGTAAAACATCTAGTTGAGAACCCATTGCTCCTAAGATATCAGTTTTGAAATTCTCCAATAGGTTTCCTAACTCTACTCTTGTAACTCCACTTGAACTAGGAATGTTTCCTCTTACATTTCTACTGTAAGGCTCTTGAAAACTTTTTTCAACTTTCCCCCTACTACTAGAATAATTTTTACACATCTCACCAATTTGTGCAAAATTTTTATGAGAAATATCGCTAGCTGCCATGAGATTAAGACTTTCTAACAAGTCCTCAGTGATCCCCTTAAGGAAAAGTGTATGTAGTGCATCTTCTCAGAGGTCACTATATTTAGATTTATGTAATGTATAAATGAACCTTTCAAGATATCCTCCAGGATCTCATCTTCAAGTTGTTTTATTTTGAATATATCATGTTGAGAGTCCTTAGGTTTGCAATACTCTTTACATTTTCACAAGATTGAAGTTTTCACATCGTCCCAAGTCCTGATAGTGAATTCTCCTAATCCCATGAACCATCTCAAAGCGAAATATTTTAGTGTAGCGGGAAAGAGTTTTTATTTGTGAGCATATTGTAGATAATTATAGCTCCTACAAAGGATATCGAACTTGAACAGGAATGTGTTCAGGTCCTCATTACTTTTTCCATAGAAAGTGGGCAAGGAGGAAGGAGGGATGTTCTTCATAGTTACATCCTGCATCATGTCTAAAATAAGGAACCTGAAGGTAGCCTCAGTTCAATTTCCCCCTTCTCCATCGTCATTTATAACTTCATCGTGATATTTGTTTTCTCCCTATCTCTCCATATAAGCTAGATTATTAACATAAATATACCTAGGAGGCTCCTTTCGAGGTGAAAATGGGGCGTCCCAATGTTATTTTTCGGGAGAGATATTCCTCTAGTCAACCGTGTTTCTATTAAATCCTAGAGGGATAGTAGGTTCTACTGTGGAAGTTTCAGTTTGTGAGATGACTGGATCTATGGAGGTTCCAAAGAGAGATTTTACTTGGGAAGGATCAACAAAGTCAATGAAATTTGGATCTCCTACTAGTGAAAAAATTGTATTATTTGGATTCAAGACTAGTGGAGGGTTAGAGGTTTCTAGTGGCTGAACCTCCTGAAATTCCTCAGGAATGAGGTCCTTAGGACCTCCTGCCAAGGTTCCTTCTCCTTCTATGGCTTCCCTGGTAAGATCTCTAGAGAGAGTATCCTTAGGTTTTAGGGTAGAAATACTTCCTATAGGAGTCTTTCGATACCTTTCTGCTAAGTTAGTGGTTGGGGTATTACATCCCCTGTGAAAGTTAGTAGGAATTTTGATAAGTTTTCCTATCTTAACAAATCTACCCTGAGGATCTCTAAGTCTACTCATGAAAAAATTTAAACTAAAGAAAACCTATGCTACTACTGTTGCTAGATTTGGGGTCTCCTGTTGTAAAAGATGCGCAGGTTCTTACCTCTCATCTTACTGCTCCCTTGCTACCAACCTATTACTAAACTTCATAAAAAATTCTATCTACCTTACAGGAACAACTGCCCAGCAGCGACGCCAAAAATGTTGGGTGTTATAACATCTAGATTAATTCACCTAATATTTAATTATCGATTGGGGTTGGTAGGATTAGAGTTGACACAAAATATATGTTAAGGTAGAGGGGTTCCTATGGTGTCGTGGAAATATTTTAACAAAAAAAAGATCGAAATATCTTTCAAAATGAAAAATCGAGTCAAACTCCTAAGAATTCAATTACTAAGGTAATTAAACCGGAACAAAATATTAAACTAGATACTTGACAATTTATTCTATAAGTAAATAACTTTAAACTAAAAAAGATACTATTAACAACTAATCTTTAAATTGGAAACTAAGATGCAAGGAAGAACTAATTAATAAGCAAGTAGAAAACTTAATAAATAAAATTAAATAAAAAGAAACAAGTAGAAAACTTAATAGAAATATCTTTGAATTATTTCCTACAAGTCTCTTTCAGTAATCACACAATGAAAAAGGAATAACCTAAAAACATACTAAGGATAGCACATATAATACTGAAATTTACATGCAAATGGATAAGTCAATACAAAAGCATAAACACAAAACAATACATCAATAAAGAGAAATCAGAAACAAATTCAAGAGACAAAACATAAAATAGCTTAACATATATTCAAGGTGAAAAAGAAGTAAAGTAACTTTTAATAAATAACCTAAAACAATCCAATTTAACTTTAATGTTAAACAAAACTATCATCTAACTATCTCAGTCAAAGCATACTTTAAACATGAAAGAAACAGAACTGGAAACAATCTCAGAATACATTAAAAACACTAAAAATGAAAGTATGGACTGAATGCAGACTGAACTGTAGGTCTGAAAGGGGTGGTCGAATGACAGTTTAAACAGGTTGTCTGAATGACAGTTTGCATAGTTAAAATGATAGAAATTAGCCTAAATGATCTAATCTTCGGCTTAATTTGTGCATATGTAAATCTAATGCATAAAGACAATAAGTAAACCTACTTATTAAGAAAATTTGATAGTGAAATGAACCTAAACAAATTCATGAACATAAAGAAATCATTGCATGTTAATAAACAAACTAAAATTCAAAATGCATAAACTTGGAACAGAAAGGAAATAAACAGAACTAAAATTCTATTCTATCTAATTGCAAATATTGAACCATCAGCTGCAGATGAAAGGACTGAAAGTAAATTTGAAAGCAAACTATGCACACAATCTAGTTATTTAATTCTAGAAATAAAATGCATTGCAAGAAGAAAATGAAATAATAAAACAAACTGGAATTCAAAATAACTACAACAGAAAAGATGAAATAAAGAAACAACAAAAGAAACCTCTGGTCGGATGAGGGGCCCTCTCAGCAATCAGGGGTGGTGCCCGGCTAACTTCTACTCAAACACAATCTTCAACAGCAAAGCATACAGCTCTTTATTTAAACAATGGAACATAAATACAATGTTCTCAAAAACAACAAATCAAAGCATGAACTGATAAAACTGCGAACTAATTGTACTCTCATGTAGAGGATAGTATATATAGTTGTTTATAGAGATGAGCAACTCTACCATTGTAAACAGGTTGTCCGAATGATAGTCTGCATAGTTAAAATGACAGAAATTAACCTAAATGATCTAATCTTCACCTAAATTCGTGCAGATGTAAATCTAGTGCATAAAGACAATAAGTAAACCTACTTATTAAGAAAATTGATAGTGAAATGAACCTAAACAAATTCATGAACATAAAGAAATCATTGCATGTTAATAAACAAACTGAAATTCAAAATGCATAAACTTGGAACAGAAAGGAAATAAACAGAATGGAAATTATTTTCTATCTAATTGCAAATATTGAACCATCGGCTAGAAATGAAAGGGCTGAAAGTAAATTTGAAAGAAAACTATGCGCGCAATCTAGTTATTTAATTCTGGAAATAAAATGCATTGCAAGAAGCAAATTAAATAATAAAACAAACTGGAATTTAAAATAACTACAACATAAAAGATGAAATAAATAAATAAGAAAAGAAACCTCTAGTTGATGAGGGGCCCTCTCAGCAATCAGGGGTGATGCTTGGCTAACTTCTACTCAAACGCAATCTTCAATAGCAAAGCATACAGCTCTTTATTCAAACGATGGAACAGAAATACAATGTGGTCAAAAACAACAAATCAAAGCATGAACTGATAAAACTGTGAACTAACTGAACTCTAATGTAGAGGCTAGTATATATAGTTGTTTACAGAGATGAGCGAATCGACCCTTTAGTGGTCGACTGCTCTCTAAATTTAGTAAATCATTATGACATCTAACAAATCACAGGCCAATGCACAGTCATCCTCCTATCTTCAGCGTGATTCTGGTTCTCTCCATTGGACAATGCAATGCATAGGCTCCCTCTCCATTGCAAATGGTTCTCAGATGTGGTGTACAGCTCCTTCCTTAGTGTAGCAGGTGGATTGGTGGTGAGCATAGGAGAGCACACGGGTGACTCTTCTAGAACGCGAGATAATACGTCAACCGAATGCGTGGACTATTGGTGAGCTATCGACAAAGGAGGCTACAAGCTGGCAGATTATCTAGAAGCAAGATTCATTACCTAGACATGGATAGTAAACAGTTGCCAGGTTGTTTCAATCGTTTTAATGCCTAAAATCAATTCTCAACAGCGCGCAGTCTGGTTAGCGATCTGGACGGAAAGCTAAATAGTGAGCTAGACCATGATCTAGATATGCTAGGCGTAGATATAAAATGAAAAAAATATCTATTTGTTATTGTGCTTTAGGACTGTGGTCTATAGTAACACATTTTAACACCTGGAAAACTACCAACGAATATCGCGCAGTGAGCTGGGTGACGAGCTAGATGTGTTGTGCTTGTTGTTAATTTGTCCCAAAAATATTATATAACCTGCAAACAAATATACAAATCAATTAATATATCAAATGCACTTCAATAATGTCAATTTTAATTAATAAAATCACAAAATGAAAATAATAAATGGATTTTATATAAACCTTAAATTCATACATACCTGGGATGAATAGTGATCTGCGTGACATAAAATATGCAAAAAAACAATAAAACATATGTTTAAATGAGTAATTTAATTGTCGGAAATGATAACAAATCTAGGATCAATAGGATTAGATACCCATTCCCTCAGACAGATTGGGTAAATGAAACTAGCTTTCAACAACTTTTCCACTTCAGCCTTAATGGCTACCTCTTTCCGTGGATTTACAGGTCTAATTTTTTGTCGAACAGGTTTGATATTAGGGTAATTTTGGATTTCATGTTCCACAATTGATGGATCAATGCCTAGAATCTCCTCGTATTACCAAGCAAATAAATCGTAGAATTCTTTAAATAAGGAGGTGTAGTTAGCAATCTCTTTAGGAGAACAATTTGCACCAATATCAACGTTTTCCACGACATCGGGTTTTATTGAGATATTGATCGAAATAGTTGTATAAATGCTTTCCATGTTCCCCTCAGCAAATATTCCCTCAGGTAAATAACTTATGACTAGATCAATACCTTTTGCGAGCCTCACATGGAACTCGAAATTTTTTATCTTGCTTAGTTCCAGAAGAAAGTAGAACTTGTGGTGTAGATATTCACAATTTTCTCAGGTCCAATCATACCTACGAGAATGGATTCATCGGATGGAAAAAACATATCTAAGAATTCGTAAGAATACATATATTTATCTACCCATGCAGTCAAGTAAGATTCGTCTGAGTCTTCCAATACTAGAGGAGTCGTGATGGAATCGGAAATAACATCAAATATATCTTGTAAAGATACCTATGTTGCTGATAAGGGAATTTTAGGTTCTTCTTGTGAACAGAGGACCCACGGCTTAGTTCTATCTACAATAGTAGATATATTCTTCCCACCACTCATCAAACCTAATTAATTTATAGGAGCTGGCATACCGAAAAATCCCATTAATGATTTATACATCTCGACTCCCAAACTTTCATTCACTAGGTGTGGATGATCAATCATGGGTACGGTAGATGCTGAAGTCTCTAAACATAATTTCCTATTATATGAAATATGGTCAATAATAACCAACTTTCCTTCGTGTGGAAACATAAGGACGTGGAAAATAGATGATGGGATAGTGCACATTGCATATGTCCAACTTCTTCCCAAGAGTAAATTATAGTCCAAAGGATCATCAACTACTTTGCTTTCTATATAGATTGCTTTCCATGCCAGTTTTATCTTAAAATAAGTGTTGAAATATATTAAACCCACTCATAACTTAGGATAAAAAATTAATCATTATTTGATTAATTATTCACCCACTAGCTAATTAGTTGGAATCCACTTGCACCTTAAAGTCAATACATGTCATCTATATCATAGGAATGCTTTATTTCTGATTTTGGGTTGATCTTGACCACCTTTTGACCATCCAAAATCAGTATACAACACATTACAGTAGATTATTCTTTATTCATCTTTTCCAGCTTTTCTGTGGATAAGGTAAAAGCTAGTCAACTAGGAAACTGGGTCCCTTTGTTTCCAACCCATATTTCATGAATTTCTCTCCATTTTCTAGGTTTAGCATGTTTTTCCATCTCCCTTGACCACTCACTCATGATTTTTCCAATTCGTTAGGTCCTTGATATATTTGGGAAGTGCTTTAGCCACCTATGGGGCTTTGCTATATTTTTGTAAGTCAGACTTTTTGAGCTTTATGAGTTGTCTCCATGCGACTCAATTTTACTATGAGGGATGTACTATTTGTGTACACTATTATTCATCATTATTCAATGGAAGGATACACACCAATATTAATCTTTTCATTCATGTGATTTAGTCTCTTTTCTTCTCTTTATTTTTTTTGTGTATGCTTGTGAGAATTCTTAGTAGAAATATCTATTTCATGTGCTTCTTCTTATAATAATTTCTCATATCATTGATATATTATTTCTACATGGTATCAGAGCAGCAAGTTTTATCAAATTCTACAAAGTTGAGGAGCTCATCTAGTCTCCTATCCCTCTCTGAAGAAGAGCTTGTCTAGCTTACAAGATTTTCTCCTAGTTTTGTTTTGCAAGTTGCAGAGAGTATCTCCTCGAGCATATCAACAACTTCTATATGGATTCAAAATTTCCTCTACTATCTCCTTTCAACTATGCTGGTTGGAATCCATAGATGAGTGCATACTTGAAGAGGCAATGTCTCTTTGATGTCTCCATTGGTGCTTTGAGGGAACCTGAGTCTTATGAAGAGAAGATTGATTAGCTAAATAATTGTGATAGATATTATGGAATTATGTATTTGGGAATGTATCCAAATATACATAATCTCATATATTCTGTTGAGTATCCATTTGAGCTTTGGAAAAATTTGGACAAAGCTTTTGGTTTGCAGGAAATAAAAGATGAAGTATGGATCGAACCCATCATCTCCTCTTGTTCTCTCTCTCAATATTTCTTGGCCTCTACACTCTCTAATGAATTTGATCATGATAAAGAATTTTCTCATACAATTCATGTTGCTTCTAATCTCCTTGATTCGAATGCTTCCTCCTTCAATGAAGAAGCAAATATTAAAGAGCCATCTTTTTATGTGTCTCTTGAAGGTGATTTTTCTTCTTGTGATACTAATGATGAAAAAGAAGTAACATATGGATCTTCTATTGATATTGATGATGATCCTATCACCCATTCATTGTTCTCTATATCTAATATCTTAGATTCTGAGATCTATGTTCCTGACTCTTCACACTTTGTGCATACCTCTCTCATTGATGGTGCACAACCCAGTGATTTATAGGATGTTTGCTTAGCCAAATCAAGCCTTATTTGTGTCATACCACTTACCTTACTTGATCTCATGTGCTTCCGCATCTCCTCCTTTATTCTTGGCATCAATACTGAGGACCTCCTTAAATATTGTGAACATCTTATTCTTTTATTAATTCTGTCACAACAATCTTTGAGACAAAACACATAGTCACAATAGATTCAAGAAAAATGGGACATGAAATGATGCAATGGTACTACAATAGGAGTTTTCAGCTTTGTATTATAAAAAATAGAATGAGTAATACAATACAATCTCATGCAGAATGCATGAGTACCAAGCCAATTCGAATTCACAAGGAGGTCATTCGAATTGCATGGATGGGTGTAGCTTAACTGAATGTCAGCAACACTAGACACACTTAGTTAACCACTAATCTAGCCATAATTGACTCACACTGAGTCCTAACTGAATAGGAGTGCAATAGATGACTAATTCTAACTGAATGTAACTCAGACACATGTCATTGCATGCCAAATAGTAGGTGGTAGCACATCACTAACTCCAAGTAGCTCCGATGAAGTTAACTAAAGTGGTATTGGTAATCAGAAGTGGTTGGAGGTGCCATAGTTGACTCCATTCCATAAATATTGGCAAAAAATAGACAAATAATAGATGGAGGATCCTTTACAACTCAGCTTAAGAAAAAATTAGTTAGAAATTAGGTGCACTTATGACACTTAGATTACCCCAAAATTTCTCACTGTTTGAAGGAGGAAACCCAGTTAGCCTCCCCGACTGAACGAGAAGTCTTAGTTGGCCTCGATTGAAGAAAGGCATGGGTGTGCTCATGCTGATGTCATAATGTGCTCATCTGATGTCGATTAAGTCAATTAAACTTAGGATAGTGGGTAAGTAGGACAAAATTTACCAAATAAGTGTGTAAGTTGGGTAAATGACTCTAACACCCCCCCTTAAGCTATACTCGGGAGGAGTAAAAATAAAATACATGAAATGCTAGGCTCCCGGTAACAAAGGCCATAGGTCACCTTGTACAAAAGAATGTACCTCTAACAATGCTCAAAATAAATCTAAGGGAGGAAAGAGGGAAAACATAGTGGCAACAAACCCCCCCCTCAAGCTGAACATTGAAGAAGCATCTGATCACCCTGATGAAATCACCCCCAATAGTGAATGGAGGTAAGTGAAATTTTTCTCTATAAATCTCTTGGTGAAGATATCTACAATCTACTCATATGTAGGGCAGTATTGCAGAACTATGGTCCTATCATGCACCATCTCTCTGATGTAGTGCATCTAAATCTCTATATGCTTGGTCCTCTTCCTGGTAACTGGATCTGTGGAGATCTCAATAGTACTAATATTGTCACAAAATATGACAGTGGACAAAGCAATACCAAAATCAATATCTTAAAGAATGCCTTGCAAGCATTCACTGTTCCCCTGTACTCAGCCTCTACTGAAGACAATGTAATGGCGACCTGCTTTTTTCTGGACCAAAAAATAGTGCCACCGCAAAACATAAATACATACCCAAAATTAGAATTTCGATCTGTAGAATCCCATTCCCAATCTGAATCTGTATAACCAACCAACTCTAGCTCAGAGTGAATGTCGTAGGTCCCGATGCCCTGAATATACTAGAGGATCCTCTTGGATTCCCTCTAATGGAGCTCATGAGGATGATGCATGTATCTTGATACATAATTCACATAATAACAAATATCACACCAAGAATGTATCAAGTAAAGCAATTCACCAATGAGCTGGCGGTAGATAGTGCAATCCATGGGTGGAGTGTTTTTTCCCTCTACAAGGCTGATTCCTGAGAGGAAAGGGAATTGTGTAGCCTTACATTCATCCATTTTAAACTTCACTAAAAGGTATGAAATGTATTTATACTTAGTTACCATTATCCCATCAAAATTTTGTGCGATTTCGAGCCCCAAAAATTGTTTCAGCAAGCCCAAATCGCTCATCTCAAATGCATCATGGAGGGCAGTTTTTATGAATGAAATGGAAGCAATTTTGCTACCAGTAATAAATATATCATCAACATATAAAAAAATTATAAGTAAATTACCATCATAATTTTTTAGATAAACATTCAGATAAGACTTACACCTTTGGAAGTTTTGTGAAAGCAGAAAGGCATCCACCTTGGCATACCATGATCTTGGGGCCTGTTTCAACCCGTATAATGACTTCTGCAATTTTCAAAACAAATTAGGATCTGAAATGTATCCCTTAGGATGATTCATGTATATCTCATAATTAATATCTGTATGTATAAAGGCACTCTTTACATCCATATGATGCACCTCCCAGTGCTTGGAGGCCGCAATGGCCAAAACTAGGCGGATCGAGTCCATCTTTGCCACTGGGGAAAAGGTCTCATGATAGTCCACATATTGGACCTCGGAGAACCATTTTTCAACCAGAATTTCCTTATACTTGAATTTTTTTCCATAATCAGAAACCTTTTTCCAAAACACCCACTTGAATTGAACTAATTTCCTCCTAGGTGGAAGGGAAACTAGCTCCCAAGTAGCATTTTTCCAAAGAGAGTTAAACTCTTCATCCATGGAAGCTTTCCATCTTGAATATTTCCAAGAATGGTATTAAGACTTAGGATATGACCCAATCATTAAATAATAGGTCTCATACAGTAAATCATCATGGAAAGAGAGTGCAATACCTGCTCTTTGAAATTCAGATCGGGTCTTCTTGGATATGTAGGATTTCCAATGTTTTCCCTAGTGAAAGAAAGTGTCTTCTTGGCCCAAGTTGGGAGATTTGTTTGAACTTAAGAATATGATTCTGAATATGATATTTTTTTTTCACTGATATCATATATCAGTTCTGCAAAATCAGAGTCATCACTCCCACTTTTATCACCCAAATTGTCAGCAAAACAGGAAGGAAAATCAACAGAATTTTCTTCAACTAGCTCTTCCTCTTAGAGAGGCTCATCAAACCGAACACTTATATATATGAAAATTTGTTTTGTTATGATATTCATAAAATTGAATCCATTGTAGTCTTCCAGATATCCAATAAAAAATCATTCAACACTTTGTGGTTGCAAATATTTCCTTTTGTCACATGGAATCAGGGCCCATGCAATGGATCCAAACACCCTGAAATTTGACACATCCGACTTGTGTCCAAAGTAGGCGTCGAAATGTATATTACCTTTAATAGAGGAGTGTAGAACTATATTTTGAATATATGCATCAAAATTCATGGCCTCATCTCACAAATTTACATCCAATCCTTTTTCTTCTAGCAGGCATGTGGTCTACTCCTTGAGAGAGCATTTTTTCCTTTCCACTACACCATTTTGCTGAGGGGTGTAGGGAACATAATGTTGGATATTGATCCCACTGTTGAAACATATCTACAGAAATTAAGAACTGATATATTCCCCTCCATTATCATATTTGAAATATTTTATATTTCTCTCAAAGTCATTCTCAACCAATGCTTTCAATTCGATGAATTTCTCCAACACTTCAGATTTTTTCTTGATGAAGAAAACCCAAGTGTACCTTGAAAAATAATCTATGAAGGTGAGAAAATAATAGGATCCATTCATGGACGTGGTTATCATATTTCCACTGATATTATAATTAATCAGCTCCAAAATACTCTTTGCTCAGTTTTCCTACCCCCAATCAAACTTGTGCTCGGGGTGTTTATCGACAATACAACCCTTGCAAATTCCTTTGGTAGATTTGATGACTAGGAGGCATTCAACTATTGAATGTTTATGAATATGCTGCAATTATTTGAATTTCAAGTGACCTAAACTCTCATGAGAGATCCTACTAACCTCATTTCCATGAGTCAGAAGAGCGGTGGGCTTTGCATCCGCCCGAAAATGGGAAAACTCATAGGCGTTTGCATCATGATTTGATAAGAATTTTGCAACAAGTTTAGTAGATGCAATTTCATTGATTTATACATAATTGGGGCTGAAGGTTACTCTCTTGGGAACTCCAGTATGATTCATTTGATATATAATCAGGAGGTTAAAGGCCAGACTGGGCACATACAGAACATTGAAAAAAGTACAATGTTCAAGATTTACTATACCTTGTCCCTTCGAAATAATGGTAGAATCATCTCCCATGTGGATGAGGATGCTTTTGTCGGTTTTGAGGGAGGAAAAATAATCTATTCCTTCCATCATGTGATTCGAAGCTCCAGAGTCTATGAGGAGAGAATTCGGCTTCGAGGTGCTTTCCATGAGAGCATGACCTCTTTATTGGTGGAAATCCCGATCTTGGTTATCTTTATTCCGAATGTTCTCCGAAATATTGATGTTGTTTCTCTTGAGAAGAGAGGTCAACTCATCAATTTTATTCTTCATGCAGGCATGTTCAGGGTGGAATCTCTTCCCACAGTAGGAACACTTGACTTTATCCTTTCCTTGGTTTCCCTTGTTCTTGTGTTTCTTTGAGCTGAAAGGCTCTTCTTGCTGGTTCTTTTCTTTAGGATTTGGAGCATCAAATTCAGCCTTTGAATTCTTCTGCTTCCATTTTCCCTTCGAATATTTTGACCCCAAAGAAAATCGAGCTTGATATTTTGAGGATCTGAGGATCCCCATCTAAACAAGCTTGTCATGCTCCTTTGTAAGGGTTTTGATTAAGGCATCAAGAGAAGGCATTTTCCATTTCAGGGTTGTAAGCTTCCCTGTATGGAATGTTGAAACAAATACCGAATAGTTTGGACCAATTTTGGAGAGGATAGCTTGGATGAGCTGGTAATATTCCTTATCCACCTTGCACCGCTTTAGTTGGAGCACTAGATGTTTGAATTTTGTGAAAAAATCATTCATGGATTCAAAGCTGCTTGGATTCAGGGAGATCAACTCATTCTCAAGCTGATAGATCCGAATATCATCTTGTTTATCAAACAAGGTGGCGAGATGGTCCCAAATCTCATTCGGAGTCTTCAATCCCGAGATGTGCAAAAGAAGATCCTTAGAGATAGACAAGCACAAGAAGCCATAAGCCTCATCCATCTTATTCTAGTATTTTATCTTCTGTGCAGTAGCATTAGGATCTAATTCTATGTTCATTGTGACCTGGTAGAGCTCTCTTGAATAGAGCTTAATATCCATATCTTCCTTCCATTGGTGGTAATTGAAGGAGGTGAGAGGATCCATAGAATGAGCCATGGAGCTACTGTAGCGAATGTAGTCAAGAAGATTTAAAAACCTACAATCAACACAATAAAGTCACTGTAAGGTTGGACATCCTGCATATTTCAAGTTTTCATCACACCCAGCATAATTGATCAAACAATCTTGATCAACAATTCCTTTACTTGGGGTATTAAGTGGTAAACCTTCGGCTTCTGGTGCAATGCTAGAATTTGAGCTTTTGCTCAATTTGCATGCCAAATCTGACAAAAATCATGTTTTCTTGAAGAATGAGCTTCACCCCACCATGAGATCTCATACCTTATTAATTCGGTCAAAACAATATTTGAGACAAAACACAGACTGACAATAGATTCAATACAAATTGGACATGAAATGATGCAACGATACTGCAATAGGAGGTTGCAACTCTATATTATCAAAAATAGAATGAGTAATGCAATACAATGTCATGAAGAATGCATGAATTCCAAGCCAATTTGAATTCACAAGGAGTTCATTCAAATTGCATGGATGGTTGTATCTTAACTGAATGTGAGCAACATTAGACACGCTTAGTTAACCACTAATCTAGCCATAATTGACTCACACTGAGTCCTAACTGAATCAGAGTGCAATAGATGACTGAGTCTAACTGAATGTAACTTAGACACATCTCATTGCATGCAAAATAGTAGGTGGTAGTGCATCACTAACTCCAAGTAGCTCTGATGAAGTTAACTAAAGTGGTACTAGTCATTAGAAGTGGTCGGAGGTGCCATAGTTGACTCCAGTTCATAAATATTGGCCAAAAATAGATAAATAATATATGGAGGCACCTTTACAACTCAGCTTAACTAATTTTTAGGTCAAACAACAATCAATTAGAAATTAGGTGCACTTATGACACTCAGATCACCCCAGATTTTCTCCCTGTTTGAAGGAGGAAGCCTAGTTAGCCTCCCCGATTGAAGGAGAAGGCTTAGATGGCCTCCTTGATTGAAGGAAGATGTGGGTGTGCTCATGATGATGTCATAGTGTGCTCATCTGATTCTGATTAATTCATCTAAACTTAGGATAGTGGGTAAATAGGAAAAAATTGACCAAATAAGTGTGTAAGTTAGGTAAATGACTCCAACATCTTTCCTCCTTTCATACAGAGGATTCATTACCAGTGTATTCCCATGAGTCTAATGATATGCTTATATGTGCTCCTTTGGATTATTATTTAGAATCATGTTTTCAGGTTGATACACATATAATACCACCATCCATACCATCTACCATACCTCTGAATAATCCTAAGACTATACAAATCCCAATTTCACTAGTTGATTCCTCATTGGTCTATTATGCAGTGTTACTTATCTTACATGGTTTGAATTATTGTATGTCTTTCAGTGGCTGGTTATCCATGAACTTAGTCATATTTGGGATGATATTAAATATGTTTAGATCTGTTCTAAATAGTTATGATTCAGATCTCATATCCATCCATCATTCAAATTTTTACACCTATCAGTTTTCCCCAGTTGCTCATAGTTTTCGTAGTCTAGCCCTATATCGTCATGGAGACACTGAAGCCTTTATCTTTTCTGTTCCATATGATAATTTTTATGATATATAATAGTTTTATCAGACTCATATCAGATCCGGAAAGGTGCTACATCATATTAGAATATTGACATGTGATTCACATCACAATTTTGCAGCTATTCAAGCAATTGGGTGTGAAATAAATTGTCTTAATTTTTGTACTCTTTGGGAAGGAGTATGCACATATATATTTTTCATTTCAGATTATGTTTGCAGATCAATGTTTGACAACAGCAAGAAGCATTTAGATAATGCTCATGCTTCATCAGTTGATGAGATACAAGGAGTCTCTCCTCTTCTTCCTTGTAGGTTCTACACTCTAGCACATGATCATGGACTTCATGATTTCTTCAACAAGTATTTCATCCAGAATTAGTTCATTCAGCTCATTCAAGTGAAGATAAAGATATGTTGAATACAAATTATTTCAAAATTTTGTGTCTTTTCCTATCTTGAGGGAGGATTTTCCCCATGTGGTTTTTCCTCTTTCCTCACTTTTATCGACATAATAATTGTTAAAGGGTGACCATAGACTTGTTGATGGGCCCTATATGAATCCATATGCACCCAGTTGTTTTGACATACCATCATAAAGTCATACTTATATGGGGGGTGTTGGAATATATTAAATCCACTCATAACTTAGGATAAAATAATTAATCATTATTTGATTAATTATTCACCCACTAGCTAATTAGGTGGCATCCACTTGCACCTTAAAGTGAATACATGCCATCTATATCCCAAGAATGATTTATTTCTGATTCTGGGTTGATATTGACCACCTTTTGACCATCCAAAATTAGTATACAACACATTACAGCAGATTCTGCTTTATTCAGCTTTTCTAGCTTTTTTGTGGATAACGTAAAAGCTAGTCAACTAGGAAATTGGGTCCCTTTGTTGCCAACCCATCCTTCATGAATTTATATCCATTTTATAGGATTAGCATGTTTTTCCATCTCCTTTGACAACTCACTCATGCCTTTTCCAATTCGTGAGTCCTTGAGAGATTTGGGAAGTGCTTTAGCCACCTATGGATGTTTGCTATAATTTGGTGAGTCAGCCTTTTTGAGCTTTATGATTTGTCTCCATACAAATCAATTTTCCTATGATGGATTTCCTAATTATGTACACTATTATTCATCATTATTCAATGGAAGGATACACATCAATATTCATATCTCCATTCATGTGATTCAGTCTCTTTTCTTCTCTCTATTTTTCCTGTGTATGCTTGTGATAATTCTTAGTAGAAAGATCTATTTCCTGTGCTTCTTCTTATCATCATTGCTCATAGAATTGATCTATTATTTCTAAAATAAGAGAGGAACCCATGGGGATGAAAAGATCTTCTGTCAAAAGAGGTTAAAAAAGTATTTGATGGGACCAACTCAGGGGATTCTGGAGCTTTCCAACACAAAATCGGCATCACACATGTGGATGCACCTTCATCTATAACCGTTCATCCAATGGTTTTCATGCCATGGACAACATCAATGGAGAAGGACACATGGTAAGGTAGGTGCTAGCACTTGTGCTAAATTTTGGAGGCTTCTACATGAGCATATGCACTTGTTCCCTTGTAGAAGGGGGCATAGGAAAAACATTTCCATGCCTGGTGTTCTAGAGGTCGCTTGGGAAGATTATATTAAGCTTGAAGGTCAAAATGGATTAATATTTTGGTGTGGCATGATCAAACATCGAAGATCCTCAAGTTATAACCTTACATTTTGGTTCATAGGTGAAAATCGGCTAATAGTTATCCAACGACATGAATGAATGGCGTACATCCATGGTGGACAAAATCAACGGTTACTAAAGGTTTCGCTAAAAATATATGCATGGTTTAAAAGGAGCTTGACATGGGAGGAACGAGGTTAAACGTTGAGCAAGATGAACCTTCAGATGGGAAGGTATTTCATATTGACGGATGAGGAGGATTTCACCATGTAAATATGTGTGGAGGAATGGGCTAGGATGGTATGCAAAATATACTATACTTCCATATTTTAACAGTCAATATTGAATGCTATCTGAGATCAACGGCGGATGGATATTTCGCAAAGCCCAAATGCATGGGGGATAACTTGTTGTCAAGATGCGAAATCTTGTAGGGTCCGCTTACCCCAAGGGCCACTATTTTGACCAGGCTAGATCTATGGCAGAGATGTGTTTCATAGTTGCAAGGTGCGTGAAGGATAAGACATGTTCAGATTGTGAAATATTGGTACACTCTGCATATTCGGACGATGGAGATCTGGCGTATAGTTAATCAATGATCCTATTATATTGTACAGTGAAAATGTGCACAAGGCTTAGAAAGTTGATGTATTGCGAAATAGGGTAGAGGGTCGCATCCTTGGACGGTTGAGATCTCTTGTAAAGAATATCTACCGATGTGATTGGCTTCGCATTTCAAAGATGTGAGGGGAGATAAAGAGAGGATGTATGAGAAATGGGGACCAAGTTGGGTAAAATCAATGGCGTGGATTCCATATTGGAAGGATCAATGGCTCAAGAAAGGATGAATATTTTGATGGTTCAGATTGTTGAAGGTTTAGATATGCGGCCCGAGATAATTTCATGAAACAAAGATGCGAGATGGGTAAGAATGTATAAAAGTATAAAAATACTGTGCACGTGAATTTGTGGCATTATTTTATTCTACAACATTGAAAAGCGAGAGACAAAATAGTGCAGGAGAAACCATATCATATGACGATGTTCATACGCCTGTCAAAATCACCAGGTAGACCTTTTTTCCCCTCTAAAACTATAAAATGGCTCAAGTTGATAGTATGGAAGTTCAGGACCTTGGATATCAGAAAGTCAAAGAATATTTCAAAGATAGGGATGTTAAGGTATTTGATACAATTTTTTCTGAATGGACCCATTAGTGAGGTTAAGGAGAAACTAATATTTCTTAAGGAAAAGGGGACTGATGTGCATAACATTCACCAGTCTTACTTCCATTTTTTTGCAACCGACCAAACCCCAAGTTTCCCAGAATTTGTGTCTTGGTGTGTCGATAACTACTCTCTTTCTGAGAGAGTAATTATGGACATTACCATCTCTACAGTCCTATTCCCTACCAACCCTCCAGCTATTAGAAAAACCTTGTTTGTCCCTAAGGTTTTTACCCTAAAAGACCAGGATTATAACGAAGAGTCCATACTTCGATGTTTCAGAGAGTCTTTGGTGGAAAAGGAACAAGATTTATTCAAGCAATTATTCAAGTCTGATGTAAATCTGTTAGACCAACCTTTCCTAATCGATTCCAGTCTGTTCAATGAGGAAACTCAGTGCACGTTTACTCTATTAAGCTAGTTCCTAGTTCTATACATTGACAAATACATCACCGAGCCTCTCATGAGTTTGTTTTTTGTCTTAATCACCTTCCCATTTGAGTCAAATGAGCCAGGTCAAACATTACAAGTTTCATGTCTTAAGTTCAACGATTTCTTAGCCGAAAGGATCCACTCTCAGTTAATGGACTTCGGCAAGACAAAAAATTTAGGTTTCAATATTATTTGCTAAAATTGTTCCTTTATTTTAATGAAGAGAATTTGCAATTTCCATAAATGGTCTTGACTAAGGAGATGAGTAAGGATTACTCAAAATTCATGAATGTCCTCATGAATGAGATATACAATGCCATTTCCAAAAGAGGCTTCCCAGAGTATTACCAAAGATGAAAAATATTCTGTAGTTTTCTACAGATAGCAGTGTAGTGT
>LPNX011004217.1:176413-227127 GCA_001517045.1 Pseudotsuga menziesii | reverse complement strand
CAAAAATTGCCAATTACACATGGAAATTACACACAAAGGAGACTGAATATGGAGCAGAACACTAATCTGTATTGAATAAGTGTACAATAGCCAACCTTGTGAAGTCATAGGATTCCATAATAAATGATTACATGAGATATTTGAATGCATTGGGATGACATTCGAATTAGTCAAAAGCAGGCTTACTAAAACTAAGCAAATCCCCCATAGGTGCATAAAGAAGCTTCCAAATCTGTCTAGGAGCTCATGAATTGGAAAAATCAATTAGGGAGGCTAATAGGTGATGGAAATACAACTCATACATGCTTTTATTAGGAGAAAAGAGTGGAGGATGATGGGGACAAAAAACAAGTTAACTTCACCTAGTCAAACTTTCCCAATTGCCTTAAAAATTAGTAAAAGAAGCAATAAAGAAAAAAAAGAATATATGTGCTAGGAAGGCTAGGAATAAAGCAAAAATGATTCCAAGAGGTTTCCCAAGCACTCCATCACTCAGTTTTAGCAATTTTGACATCTAGGACATGTGGAGGACA
This sequence comes from Pseudotsuga menziesii, assembly GCA_001517045.1. NCBI lineage: Eukaryota > Viridiplantae > Streptophyta > Pinopsida > Pinales > Pinaceae > Pseudotsuga > Pseudotsuga menziesii. The sequence continues at coordinate 226,594 of LPNX011004217.1, read as the reverse complement.
ACTTGCATAGAGTGGAATATGGAAACTAGGCAAATAAGACAAAAATGGAGATAATTAATGTCTAAGGTAGCTAACTATGGGTTGATTATTCTAAAAACCCCCCTTAATTCTGACTTATGAGTAAAATATCAGAAAATAATAGGGCCTAGCAACAAGGCTTAGTCACCCTTTACATACTGCATGTCCATTTAACCAAGGAAAGAGGCAAAAACCCAGTGGGAAAAATCCTCCCTTAAACATGGAAAGTAAAACAAAATTTGAAATTTTTTTTCATCATTCATGCTTCATAGCATGATCATCAATCACCAGCAGTGATTTGAGATTGCTGAAAGTATTCTCACAAAAAACTTTGGTGAATATATCTGCTACTTGTTATGAATATGAATAGAAGAGTAGGTGAATGGTGCCATCATGCACAAGCTGTCTGATGTAGTGCATATGGATCTCAATGTGTTTGGTTCTCTGTCTCTAAACAGGATCATTGCAAATTTGAATGGTACTCTGATTATCACAAGAGATAGTAGTTGAGTATTCTGATTCGAAGACACACTCACCAAGTAACCCTTGGAACCATAAACATTGAGTTGTTGCATTTACAACTCCTCTGTACTTTGCTTCTGTAGATGAGAGTGCAATGGCACTTTGTTTCTTGCTTGACCAGCTGATTGGCCTTCAGCAAGCATGAACACATATCCTGATGTTGAATTTTGATCTATGTTTTCACCTGCCCAATCACTGTTAGTAAACCCAATCAAATCAAGATCAGATTTAGCTAAGGATCCTTTTGGCTGCTCTCCAATGGATCTCACGAGGCTGATCCATGTATCTTGAAGCCACACTAAATGCATAATAAATATCAGGTTGAGTATTTGTAAGGTACAGCAAACACCCAATCAGTTGCCTATACAGTGTATTATTTACCATAGGTGAAGAATCTGCTTCTTCAAGCTTAACTCCTAAAAGGAAGGGAGTCTTGCTTGGCTTGCAATATTTATGTTGAACTTGTTCAGAAAATAAAAAGCATACTTAGACTGATGTACTTTTACTCCATGTTTGGTTTGAACAATCGTGAGACCCAAGAGTTGGCTCAATAACTCCAAATCAGTCATAGAAAATGCATGGTTCATTGCATCCTTCAAGGAGGCAATTTCATCCTTTGAGCTTCTTGTAAGAGAAGGTCATCCAAATACAAGAAAATAATCATCAAATAACCATGAATCAGATTCAAATAAACATTAGGATCAGACTTTCATCGAACAAAATTCAATGATAGCAGAAGGCCATCAATCTTGGCATACCAAGCCCTGGGGGCTTGCTTAAGCCCATACAATGATTTCTTTATCCTGCACACAAGAGATGGATTAGTAACAAAGCCTTGAGTCTGCTGCATGTAAATATATTTAGTAAGATCTCCATTTAGGAAATCACACTTCACATCCATGTGATGTACCTCCCACTGCTTCGAAGCTGCAATGGCTAAGGCTAGCCTGATGGAGTCCATCTTTTCCACTAGTGAAAAGGTCTCATTGTAGTCTATACCATGTACCTATTAGTAGCCCTTGGCTACCAATATTGAATTATATTTCAAAGGTGAACCATCAGCAGAAAACTTGGTTTTTAAAACCCACTTACATTGAACTAGCTTCCTCCTTGGGGGAAGATCAACCAGCTCCCAAGTGTTGTTCTTCTGGAGTGAGCTGAATTCTTCTTTCATAACTGTTTTCAATCTTGGATCATGTGCTGCATATTCATATGTCTGTGGTTCTGATTCAACCATCAGATATAATTTCTCTACAAACAAGGGATCTTTCATACACAGGGCACTCTCAAACTGAGATCTAGTCCTCCTAGAATCGCTAGGATTTCCAGCTAGTTCCCCAACTGCATGAATGGTCTTTGCTTCCCATTTTTGTCTTGTAGGAATGTTAGGATATGCAATTAAATTATCAGTATTAGACATATCAGAATCAGCAAACTCATTTATCTCTTCACTTACATTCAGTGGTTCTGGTGGTGAAGAAGACTCTCCAACTTCAACTGCTGCTAAAGGCTCTTCTTGGAACTAAACACTCCTTTCAATGAAGAATTTGTTTGTGCTCAATTGATTAGGTTTTACCCTTTTGAATATTGAGAGTACCAAACAAATAAACACTCTTGGCTTTGGGGCTGCAAAGCCTTCCTCTTTTCTGTTGGAATTCTAGCCCAAGCCCTTGAGCCAAAAATCCTGAAATGGGTCACATCTGGCTTGTGCCCACTCCATGCTTCAAAAGGAATCATACCATCAAGCTGTTTATGAGGCAACCTATTCTGGATATAGAATGCATAGTTTATAGCTTCGGCCCAAAAATTTGGTGGCAAAGTCTTAGCCTCCATCATGCAGGTTGCAATCTCTTTCAGTGATGTATTCTTCCTCTCAGCAACACTATTTTGCTGTGGTGTGTAAGGGATAGAATACTACATCTAAATACCTACATCTACACAATATTGAATGAACTTATACTTGACATACTCACGACCATTGTCAAATCTGAGGATAATTATTTAAGGCCTGCTGCACTGGGTGTTCTTCTCTATCCTTTTCATAGACCATCTACCGATTCTATTACACTTCCTGTAGTGTGGTGACTACTTTAAAAACCAACTGTCCATCGATTTACTGAAATTCATCTAGCTAAGCACAATTCTTTTGTTGGCATTCCTGGGCACGGGCAGATCACTGCTGAAGATTCTTCAATTTCTCGGCACTGGTGATCTGCACCATCAGTGGCATCACCCGGAGTGATGTCTTCAAGGTCATTAGTTGACCTTCAGCTTCTTGCACCTGCATAGTCAACTAATCAAGATGCTCATCTTGGACAATGCTCTGCCAAAACTAATTTGTCACCTCCATAATGGTCTTGGCCTCTTGCTCCATGGTTACGAACTGAGTTGCGATTTCTTCAATGGAATCCTTCCTTTCAGCAACCTAATCTGGCGACATTGTAGGTTGGACCGAGGTATTTAGCATCAGGTTGGTATCTGGAGCTGGAAAATAGTTTTCCCCAATCACTTGGCCTTATCGACTGGGGTGAGCTCGACCGTGCTCTAAAAAATATGTTGGCAGGCCTCGAAAATAGCTTGCTCAACTTCGCCACATCTGGCACACATCTACACTTATTCAAGAATCAGGCAGTTCTACACCTTCTTTATCTCAATAATTTCCTTAGTGGCCTTTTGCTATAGCTCAGCCTCCGTCGCCTTCAAGGCATCTATCTCCAACACTTTTTCTTCCGTTAGCTGCACCTAGACCTGATGCAGCTCCTATGCCTCTTTCTATAGCTTCTCAGTTGTGCTCTGTGACTGGACATATCCCTCAGTCAACTCTTTCTTTTAGTCTGCCAATTCCAAGGAAACAACGTGCTATAACTCAACTAATGCTATAGCAAATAACTTGTTCATATCCAAAGCCACACTCTGGATCGGTCACAACAACTGGTGTACTTCGTCATTTCCCGTGTCGATCGCAATCGGGGGAACTTGCATGTTCCTAGCCTGAGGCTCAGTGCTGATCGACAGGATGTCCTGCATCATAGGTCTCATAGATGTCTTCCTAGAAACAATATCAAAAATGGAATTTAATCTATCTCTTACCGCATTGAATTATTCATGGTTCAATTCTTAGATCGCTTGTGTCATAGCCTCAGAGGTGTCAGTGACCGCTTTCATGAGTCACTGCAGTTGGTCCTCCATCCTTAACTTGATACCACTTCCCAAATCATATTATTTGCACCATTTAGTGCGAGTCTCCTCCAGCATGTGCTGTTCTTTGGCCTCGGGATCCATCAAGGAATCATTGTCAGAGTCATCAACACTCAGCTCCTTCTGGGAAGGCTCTTTTGGGGAATCAGGTGGCGACTCCTTAGACAGTTCCTACTGACTCACCAGATTGGGCCATTTAGTCGACCACTCTTAAACAATAACATCCAATTCTTCTACCATGATTTTGTAAGCGAAAGGTAGCCTCTGTCGGTCGAGGTCCCACCTTGCCTGAATGTCAATAGAGTGGGGCCTGATGGAAAACCAAGTAAGCCTCTAATAATTGGCCACTACATAAGGAGATACACGGGGAACGACATCAGTTGTGGCTTGCAATGCCTCCCACTAAACCAAAAAATGAATGGAACTCTCTGCCTATCGACTGGGCTATTCAACCCACCATAAGTTCTGATACCGTGCACCTCGGTGCACCTTCTCCACATCAACCACCATTGGTTGGTAGTCTTCAGGTTCCATCCAGGTGATGAGGGAAATAAGGATCAACAACAAACTATATGAAAATGGCTTCCCATCCTAAGAAACAGGAGCGTCTTCTAGCAAGTGGTTCAGCAAAAAAAAAGACCAATTCATCTGCACTCCCTCAGCACACTTCTGGGTGCATGTGACAACACCCGAGTTACATTGGACTGGTCGATTTCCCTAAACAACCTTACTCGCTAGAATCCTTTCCCCGATGCACATTGCTTGTGAGTTAATGCTATCAATTCGATAAGCACGTCCATCATGCTGTACTCCAAAGTGCTCCTTCAGCTACTTGGCAAGCTTTTTGTCGGTATCCCTTCTGTGGATGTACTGCGCCGGATCTTCCTCGGTCGTCAGCAAGCCTATAATGCTCATGATTAAGTCTATTGTAATAGGGATGGGCATATTCAACCAAATAATCCCCTCGAGAAAACAGGCCAATAGTTTCTTAACACACGCATGGGATTCATTCAGTCGCCCAAAATGAGGCATATTGACGAGCCCCAACAATCCAGATTGGTCTAACCCACTCGCCCAAGGTTTAGGAATCCGCTGAATGGGGGCACCGAGAATCATTGATATTGACTCGTAGGGCTCATATCAAACATCTTTGAGTAATATCAAGTCATCGTCTTCGAATTTCAACTTGATCAAGGTAGGGATGATGTCAACTAAGCATGTCATTCCTTCTAGCAACGACGACAATTTCGGCAGATACTTCTGACTTTTTGATGGCTACCTCAGCTTTTCTCCTGGACACGTAGGATCGATATACCCCAAAATATCATGAACATAGATTCCCCTAGGCACTATAGACTCTATAGCTCCCGATCTTGACTTCCCGATATGTGCAGTTCCTTCTCCTTGCACTCTCACCGACGTGCAGGTTTGCCTCTTTTACAGCGGCATAGAATTGGGCTTCTAAGCTTGTCACTTCCACTTGGGGATAGATGAGGAGCTAACCGGCATGCTCATGACTTATTCTTTGACAGTCATGGGCTGAATAGGGGACTCTTATTCACTGGAAATCTCAATGACGTCGAGGTCGCTCAGCATGCCTCAGGCCCCAAACCTTACAATGCACCCGACAACTCTAACCTTCTACTCAGCAACTCTCTCAAAATCTTGCAACACACTACAAAATTATCCCTTTGCTCAACACTCTTCTTGCTCAACTGAATAATTCCATCCTCTTGCGTCCCACATGCTTTTTATAGCCACTTCCAATTCAAACTCATCATTTCCAAATCTATGATCACCATTATGACTAAATCTGGTAGTAATGATGCCAAATCCACCGAAAATCCTACTCCTCTAATGGTTGGATCAGCCATTAATGCACGTTGCTTCAACAAGCGCTACCAACCAACTGTTTTAACTACCTACATTTATTACGTGATTTGACCAACCCACAGCCCTGCAGCTGTTGCAAGTGGTTGACCAACCATCGCTACAAACTCTAACCTTACATAGCCTCTTCCCTTGGGATCGCCTTGCTGCTATAAAACAAAATCATTTTTTTTTACAGTGCCTCAAGCAATGTGTAGCTTAGGACCCCTCCTATAGGGCTTCAAGCAACTCCCATTGACAAGTGTCGACAATATCGCACCGTCTAATTGCTATAACTGAACTGCACCTCTAGAAGTAATGGAATGAACAAGATATGGGCCTAACCAGTGCATTTGTAACTTACCTGGATGCTTTATGAACTTACTGTCATATTACAGCACCAAATATCCTTTTGCAAACTGTTTTTTCTTAATGTGGCAATCATGCCATGCCTTCGGTCGATCCTTCGCAACCTGCTGGTGGAATCCAACAGTAAAGAGGTATTCTTAAAGTTGGATCAACTGTGCAATGCGCTCTTCTAATGCTTTTGCACCATCCATGCCCGTCGTCATGATGATGTGCAAACTAGGAACAATGTACTCCATGGGAATGACTTCCTCTTGCCAATAGACCAGCTTGAATGGTGTCTGGACTGTTATCCATTTGCAAGTAGTGCGATAGGGCCATAGCACTGCGGGAATTTTCAGGTCCCAGTCATTGCGGTTAGCATTACATACCTTAGTCAGCATTGTTTACAAGATTTTGTTGAATTCTTCGACATTCCTATTCGCCTGTGGATGGTATGGTGTACTCCTCTTGTGTTGCACCTAAAAATCCTCAATTAGCACTTTCACTATCTGGTTGATGAAGTGACTGCCCTAGTCACTCATCAAAATCCGAGGACACCCAAACAGTGTCACAATGTTTCCAAAGATGAACCACGCTCTTGTCGCAGTGGTACAATCTACTACTGGTACAACTTCCTCCCATCTAGTCAGGTATTTGGTTGCAGTAATGATGTATCATGCACCAGTCCTCTTCCCTGGTGGATTAATAGGACCCACAAAATCCATGGCCCACTTATCAAAAGGTTGGAGAGTTACCTACGGCACCAGCGGCATCTCATCCTACTGTGATGGTTTACCAACACGCTAGCAGACATCACAGCTCCTCGCATATTCTACGGCATCATTATGCAATGTAGGCCACCATAGTCCGGTGTGCAACACCTTCTGCGCAGTAGCCCATCCTCCATAGTGGCCTCCCATAATTCCTGCATGTGCTTCTTCTAGAACGGGACCCTTCTCATTCGATAAAATACTTCCTAGCAATTAGTTGAAAATTAGAAGCCTTTACTACCGGCTACTTCTTTTGGCTAGTCAACATATCCTCCGAGGCAACACTCGTGGCCAAAAAATTAATAATTGGGGCACAATGATCATCTACGACGTCAACACAGAACAATTGCGCATCTGGAAATTTGTCATCAATATTGGTCAGTTCTTCACCATTCTCAATGCGAGACAGATGATCCGAACCAGTGTTCAACCATCTTGGATTCACAACTATTTCAAAATCAAACTCCTAGAAAATTAATAGCAATCGACAGATATTCCCCCCCAACACAGGATTATTGACTAGGTATTGCAAAGCAGAATGATCAGTGAACATATTGAAATGTCTGTCCAACAACTGTCCTCCAAACCTTCCATTTCCGTTGTTGTATAATTTTGTTCAGCAAATGAAAACTTTCTACTGGCATATGTGATTGGGTGATCTAGGTCGCCCTCACCTGGTTGTGCAAGAACAACCCCCAGCACAATGGAAGAAGTGTCGACGTGCACATGGAACTCCTTATTCCAATCAAGAAAAACCAGTATGGGCATAGAGGCCATCTTAGCCTTCAAAGTGTCAAAACTTCCTTGACATTCCTGATTCCATTCATATGTTGCATCCTTTTTCAGTAGTTTCTCCATGGGGGTAGTAATCACATCGTATCCTTTGATAAACTTGTGATAGTATCCCGTATTCCCCAATGTTTCCCGAAGCATCTTCACATTCTTTAGCAACAGTAAACTGAGGATTAGCGTGATCTTTTCCAGATCAATCAATAGACCTTCCTTGCACACTATGTGCCCAAGTAGCATTCCAAACTGCACACAGAAAATACACTTCCTAGAGTTTAACACGATCTGATGTTGTTGACACCTTTCTAGCATCAGTTGCAAGTTGTTGAGATGGTCCCTAAGTAGTCCATAGACAATCCAATCATCCATATACACTTGCGGGAACTTTTGAATAAATTATTTAAATACAACGACAACTACCCAAGAAAATATAGCTGGTGCATTCTTCAGCCCAAAAGGCATGACTGTATATTGAAAATAGCCCCATTCAGTGACAAACATGGTCTTATGGCGATCCTCCTTTGCAATCTGGATCTAGTGGTATCCCAAAAAACCATCCGTGAAATAATACATCTCCTGGTCGGCTACACCTTCAAGAACTTCATCTATGAAATGGGTCAGGAATGGGTCATGCACACATGCATAATTCAACTTCCTTAGGACGACACAAATGTGTATTTCTCCTATCTTTTTATCCTGGACCACCATAGGACTTATCCACCCGGATTCTTCTACCAGCTTGATGATCCCAACATTGACCATCCAATCTATCTTGGACTTCACACGGTCCTTGTATCATGGGTTCAGTCGATATGGCCTCTGTCGCATAGGTTTGGCATCTAGTTTCAACAGGATTTTCATCTCCTTCGTGTCTCCTAAAATCCCCTTCATATCTAAAAATCGTGTTGAAAAAAGGTCCTGGAATTCATGTAGCAGGTTTGTGATCTTAGCCATGGTCTCCTCATCCCAATAGTCCCCGACATTGAAATTTTTTTGGTTCTCTGTCGACCCAATGTTGAATTTTCGGATCCTCGGTGGTTGACTCATTGAGTCCGTCGGTATGTCTAGGGCTGCGACATCGTGGCTTCCTTCTGATTCCAGAATATTAACATTCCACAACTCATCATCATCTTCGAGTTCCACAGACAGGTTGTAGCATGTCATCATGGATTGTATCGAGCAGTGCGCATGTGGATCAACTGGGTATGCGACAAGGATGACTTTTAGAACTACACCTTAGATGATTTGTAAAGAATTATATACCTCTGGGTTGGCATCCTGGAAACTAAACATATGCACAAAGAAAACAGAGATCTCCTCCCAAGTGGTGATAGTTCTATGCAACTCTTCCACTACATACCAAGATCTCGACATATCTTCCAGAGTGTGAATGAAAGCATGGACCCATTCATCTCTAGGTCGCAACGCCCATAAAGTTTGACACTCGATCAAATGACTAGTGGGATCATTATGTCCATCATATCTCCCATCATGATAGACCTCTGAATCACCAAAGCACACCATCATCAATATGTGGCACTGTTCCCATTCATGGATCATTTGTTTGTGTGTCACCCACCATCGAGCTAGAGTATCCTTCAGTGCTACATAGAGGGCCAGTATCCTTTGCTATTCAAAAAATTTCTCGTTGAATTCTTGAAAGAAATATGATAGTCACATCAGTCCTTCATAAATGGGAAACTTCACAGTCTCATTTGCAACACGTCGGAGAGCCTGTGTAATCAACCCACATTTCCTGAAAAGATACTTCATGCAACCTATTTTGCTAATTTTCCAGAGCATCATCAAAGTCAGAGGATTTAGAACTTGCATTGTGCCATCCAAGTTTGGCATCGATAGTAGGATGGATATATTATTTAGGGATGTTATAAGCATGATCCCAACTTCTACCGACTTCATCCTTCATAGGTTCAATATATCGACGTCCCTCTTGAGGGTCCATAGGAGCAATGACCCTGACATCCTGGTTTTCAAATGTCATAACTCACTTTTTGAAGTTGATAACCTCCATGCTATCATTAGTTTGTCCAATCCCTAGCAGTGCGGGATAGGAACCACCATCTTTGACTACTTCTATCAGCATGCGTTTTCATACCTTCAATGTCAAAAACCAAGTTTGAGATGCGACCAATGGGATGAACCTTTACTTGATTTGCTAGTTGCAACTACACTGAAAACCATCCCAATGCTTCCTTTCCCATCAATTTCCAAGTTTGCTTGGTCAGAATGTTTACATCTGATCCAAGATCTAGAATGACTGAGTCAACCTCATAATCTATGATCTAGATATTCATCCTCATCTCCGTGCCTATCTTTCTCTTTTACAAACATTTCACTGCATAATCCTTCATTGCCTTATCTAGGTGGTACAATAACATCTCAAGCTCGATAAGGGTGTCAGGGTCCCTTTCCAACGATAGACAACTTTCAAAGAACTATCGTTAGGTACCATGATTTTGTGATGGTCCTACCTCTACAGATGGATTAAAATCAAATGGCATGTCAATAATTGGTAACCTACCCAGATTTCTCTCAATTGCATGCTTTGCCCCTAAGAAGGTGCCTTTCTTTGTTGCAATATCAAATGCTACATTTTTCTTGCCAGCGAGCCGAACTTGCTACCGTGTTCCATTTTCTCCAGTCATCACATCGATGCGAGTGACAACCCCAATATTGACATCCTTTGTCCTTGGTTCAACTTGAATTGTCACAACCATCGATCCTTAATTCAAGTTCAATGGTGGGTTTTGATTCAACGACTGATTCATCAGCTGGTTCTGAGTCTGAGGTGGGTTCTGAGTCTGAGTCTGTGGTGACATTTGGTTCTGCATTCTCAGTTGATTCTATACTTGGAACATAGGCTAATTCTAATTCTACACGTTTTGCAATTGAGGAATGTTTCCAGTCTACCATTTTGCAATCAAATGAGGACAATTTTCAACATTATGGTCGTTGGCCGCACATTATGTACACTAAACATGAGGGAACTCCCTTTGATAGTGACCGAATACTCCATAGGTATAACACTGGATTGATTCGTGACCTCAACCGAAGCCTACTCCTCGGACTCCTCCTTACTAAAACTACGGCTGGGCCATCTGCTACTGTGGTGGGTTTGGTTGTTGTTGGACATAGTGCGCAACTTGAAAATATTGCGTTCGAGAGTGAATGAGAGGCACCTGCTTATACTGTGGTTGCGGTGCATACTGCGGTTGTGCTACAATATGTGGCTGAGGTACAAACTATGGCTGCGCTATAAATGGTTGCTGCGGTTGTGTTGGGATAAACTGCATCTGAAATGGTAGTGTATACTACACCTGAGCTGCTAGTTGTACCACCTGAGGCTGTGCTTGCATTGCTCGAGGGTCCTCACCTTTCACAAAATATGAATCATACGTCCTTTCTTGGATAAAATCATAATCTCGACAGTTTTTATCATCATGTCCTATGGATCAACAAAATGTACAGTGCATATTTTATGTATTGATAACCATCTTCTACATGTATTCGCAATTTTCATGTCCATATCCATAGACCTGACATATGCGACACCATGGGATACCAACATAGCTCAATGGGTTCTGGTCTCTTGACAACAAATAACTCCATAATTTCAGACATGTGTCCTTGGTATGTCCATATTCATGGCAGTGGGTGCACCAAATATCATTACGATATTCCTTGGAATTTTTTATATCTTGAAATTGGAGCATTAGATTGGCCAACTGTGCTTGAATATGGTTTATTCTGACTACGGTTTCTCCTACTGACAATGCTTCCAATTTCATCATGGTTTCCAAAGCTTCGCTCTGTGTCGCAATCTTTTGCTACAGTAGTGGTTGTCTAATATGCAGGACAAGCATGATTATGAACCACTCCTTGTGCTAGACATCGCTCATCTAGAAATTGACCCGAGCCATCAATGTCTTAAACCACTGATCAAAATCCCAAATCGTTTCATTGGGGAACTACTTGATTTCCTTCAATTCGGTAATGTACCAAGCCTCAAACTTAGGTTTTTTGAATTCCTCAAATAATCCCGTTTGGATTCCATCCAATGTTTTTGCGATACCTCCTTGAGGAACCCACATGAATCTCATGAACCATTCTAGCACACGGCCCCTAAGAGTAGTTGCCAACTATATTTTCTTGACATTGTCATCTACGGTCTATTGGGAGGTCTATATCGCTTCACATAAGAACCAGTATTGCTTTGGGTCGTCAGTGTCATTTCCATGAAATATTGGTAGCTTCATTTCGTCGCCCACCATTTTGGGCCTTCTTCCTCCTGCTGGTGCTTTACTGATAGACTATTGCTGACATGTTGGGAAATTTGACACAGAATGCATGTTTATTCCTTGTGGTGGAGTAGTGCATGGAGGTATGGGCACATTACTTCTGGGGTTTGATCCTTTTGTCCTTCCGGGAATAACTTGGGCCTGGTCGTCCTCATTGTCACAAAAAGGTCGCTTCTTCCTATGTGGTTGTTCCTTGCGGCATTGCACTTCGATCACAGTAGGACCTTCTCTCGTCCTCTACCTCTTCTCTCGAAACCTTGCTCCTCCCCTTGTACAACCACTTGTTTCCTTGGTGACCTTCACATTCTCACCAAAACTCATTCCCATATACCCCTTACCTTTCCATGCATCTCCCCCTTTCATCGCAGTGCCTACATCCTCCGCACACTAGAGTTCCACTACTCTTGGTCCATCTTCAGAATACCTTTTTCACAGACCAACTGCTTAATTTACAGCTGCAGCGATAGCAAGAATCTTCCTTGTGGTCCACTAAAGAACTCCCTTTCTACTTCACTAAATGAATTATTGGTGTCGATTGCAGACTCAATAATGTAGCCTTCCAGGATACTATCCAACCATGCTTCAATAGCCTGCGATGCCTTATTGTCTGTTTCTTGTAATTCTTGGATCAGCTCTGGGGTCCAGGATGCCAGCTCTCCTCCTTGGAAGTTTTTTTTCTTAGAAGTGAAATTTTCTAGCCACTCATGCAAGAGGACATGAAACTCACAAAAGAATCATTTGTAAGGAATATCGTGGATATATCTATCCAACCAATGGCCCGTTGACAGCTTCAGATTCTGATTTTCGGCTTTAGAAAATTATTTCAACTTTAGAGCAAACCACCCCTCGATCTCCGGTCTAGTCGGATGCCAAAACATATCCTCATTTTAATCGCAACTCGGTCTCGAAAATAGAACCATTTGTTGGTGAATCCCACCAATAAAACCTCGTCTCCAAGGGTTCTCACTCTGTCAACAACCAACTAGCACAATCTCCCTCAGCACTGACCCAGACAGGTTTTACCCTACCCAACAACATCTGTAGAGCGGACGAAGTCTCACTCGATATGTTCAAGGGAGAGCTGTCAGAACCGAGTTTCTGGAAGTGAGGATAGACGATATTGGGATCTGACAGGGAGACAACATAACTATTGGATTCAAAAGTATGCAGTCGACAATAATTCATTTCGAAAACTATAGATTGCATCATACATTTGTCACAGTATCGCTAGTGCAACAACATTATTTATAAGACATCTCAACTCATAATGCAACGAAAATGTAACAAACTTAAAACAAATCGCATAAACATCAATATAGCCAAAATGGAATAGGCCACAGTGACATCATCATAGATCATTGAATCATAATAGATCTAGATCATAGCAACATCATAACAAAATAGATCACAACATTATAACAGATTAGATCGCAGCAAGAACAACAGGCAAGATTTGTGCAACAACTATCATATCATATTAATCTTATGAAAAGAATCCAAAACACACACTTCTTCTCCACAACACGAGGCTGAATACATCCGGAAAAACCCATATAGATCGTAGATACAACAAAAAATTCTTCAAAAATCAGATCGCACTTGACCTCATGTCATAATCATAAGTTGGTTGATCAATCTGATCATGCTCATGCTCCCCCTATTCAATTGCAAAACTAGTCCTATATATAGGATTGTGCCTTTACATTGAAGGCCCACTTCTAACTAACTTATAACCATTAATGACCTATTGTGACAAAACTTGGTCAAATAATGTATAAAATATTCAAAACAGTTATTCTTCCACCCATCGTGTTGATCTGGCCTTGCAATGTACCGCATGAGCTTGCGCATCTACCACGACTATAACATCCTTGGTTTTGACCCCATTCGTGTTAAATACCATGATGCGTATATTGTAAATAATCATGGTACGGAGCTAAAGGCAAAGGCTCCACCATGATTTGGTTATGCTATGTTTTGGATTGAAATGGTCACCGATGGTATATCGGGACATGCGGCATACATATTAAGTTGTGGCACCATGTAACTATGTATTTTAATTAATAACCCAGCCAGCTATGTTCACTACAACTAAATTGAGAAGGGGCATGATTTCCTAAGGGTAAGGAGAGGGAAAGTTAAATCCTGGGCCATGGGGGGGGGGCGGCGGGAAGCCATGTGTCACCACTCTCTTCACTCATCCTCCCTTGTCTCATCCAACCACCACCCTTAATCATTCGTTTGTTAGTGGGGCATGTATTCACTGACAGCAAGATCACTACACCAGGATTTCCATTCTCCCCATGTTCCTGCACTCTCTACACGACGCACCTTCTAAATTGCAGATGGTATGTCCACTATCTGAGTGGTGGTTGTCCATCCACCTTCACACGTGCTGAGTTAAAAGGATTGACAATCCATGATGTGGGGTTTACCATTCCTCTCACACCACCTTGCTAATCGGAGAGACATTCTTCCCCTATTCACACAAAGTGTTGGTTTTCCCCACCATTGTTAGACTATTGTGGTTTTTCTCATCGATCGCTGGTTGCAGCTTCCTCCACGCATTGCTGATCATGTTTTTCCCTGTACACTGTGGAAATTACTGTAGATTGATATGTTTTCCTCTGTGGTTCATTGGTTGTTATTCCATCGCAAATTGTGGTCCTGATTGCATTTCCAACTATGTGTTTTAGCTGTGTCTTGCTCCCCTCATGCACAAATTGAGAATCGGTTCTCTTTCCATTTTCTGGTCTATGTATTTTCCTTCAGCAATTGCACTAAAGATTGTGTGTTTTGGGCTAAGAGTTGCTAATGTGCTGTTAATGGCCACGATTGTTGGACTGTGTTTTCCCCGGTAAAAGTTTGAATAGTTGTTTGGCTGCTTACATGCCGTGGTTTTGTCATTAGAATGCATTAGAGTGGTGAATGAGGGCCTGAGGTGCTTGATAAACCTGGTGGGTTGAGAACCACACAGACAGAGCCTCTGAGCTGGTCTTCTTCTCCACAACCCCTGAATAGCATTGGAAGGGAGATCAGGGTTTGAGGGACTGCATTACAAAGAAAGGACTAATTTCCTTGTGTTGGGTGTGTGTGGGTGTTCTAGAGGCCAGTCTAGTTCTAGTGTTAGTGCACCAGCTTAACATTAGCCTTTCCTAGCTCCTGGATGGCCTGATAAACCCAACTTTGTTTCCTTGGTTGATCCATTGTTCGCCTAATAAACCCAACTGTGTTGGCTTGGCTGAACTGTGTACCCTGGTGGTGTTGTTATCCTTGGCTATGTGTAAGCCTGTTAGTTCCTTATTCCTTGGGGAATCATGCCCGTCCCAGGGGTGGCAGCGCTGCTGAGATATTAAAGAGCATGCAGGCCTATGGTTGGGTGGAACGTTGCAGTGATGTAGCTGGTTGCAAAAAAAGCTCTTTAAAAGATAAGTATTCTTTCCTAACTTGTATCTGCAATTATAATTACCATTGGTGAATGATGTTATACATGTTAAATGCTGATTCGTATATATGATGAATGTTGATTGATATGTTTTTCTTCCATTGTGTATATGAATGACTATGATTCGTAATATGTTTTATGTTTTAAGTGTCATGCTTCAGCAGCATATTTATGTATGCTCATGTTCATGGGGCTAGATCCCTATATGATTTGACATATAGTAGCATCCTCTTCCTCGGTCAAAGGGCTGGGGATGTTACAGTGACGCTGTGCAACTCACTTACAAAAACCCCTTCCAACAAAAGTCTATTGACATTAAGTACCCCTGGGAAGTAGGGCCCTTTACTATAAGGAGTAAAAACAATTTACCAATAATTGAGAACTTATTGAAGGAAATGGGAATTCCTATAGACCCTGCAGTGCAATATGACCCCCATGAGGTCATCTCAAATAGGAGGAAATATGTGATAAAAAAACATTTCAAGCATGTAGAGGTTGTTGGGTTGGCAGATGATACTAATTGGGATGACTACCCAAAGGAGAATCCCAAAGATACTAATGGGAAGAAGAAATCAACTTATTCCATAAAGGACATTACTTCTTTGATTCCTAACATTTCTAAATTGGTTGCAACAGCTGTAAATGTTACACCCCTGGCCAGTCACTCTAAGAAAACAAGTAAACGAGATATTTTAGATGCCATGGAAACCAAAGAAGAGGACATTTTCAGGACTCCCAAGAGATAGAAGATTGAAGTAGAGGGGAAACTGGTCCAAACCACATTAGGGGACAAAGGGAAGCAAAAGGTGAAATACCTAGACCTATTTTTGAGGTTAAGGAGTATGCCTTCGCTGACACTCGAGCAGACTCTACATCACAATTCAATATCAATATGGAATTGTTGGATAAGTATAAGGAAATAAAGGAGGTGAATTCAGAAGAATCATTGAAGATATACTCAGAATTAAGAAATATTTCAAATCAATATGTGTCACTTATTGCTGTCAAAGACTAGGTCCATAACACTTTAAACTTGGCATTAGAAACCAATAACAAGGTTGCTGAAATAAATATGGGCATGGAGGACATTCCTAACCCAAACATGATTCATTTTCCTAAACAAACTAGGGATATTTTGTTTAGAAACTTGTTGAAGTCCACATTAAATTTTTCTAAGTAGGAAGGTACCAAGAGAAAAATTCAGAATCAGCTAAGGAAAGAAAAAGTGGAAAATAAAGCACATTAGGAAGAGATAAAACGACTGCAAATGGATAATCTAGCTATTGGGGGTCATGCTGACAAGGGAGTAGGAATGAAGAAAATATTGGATAAAAAGGAGAATACAATCCAGTTTCTAAAAAAGAAGTTAAAAGTACTTGCTACTCAGTTGATAGAAGGAACTGAACTTTCCGAGATAGAGAAAGAAAAAGAAGGTATGAAAAATGAGTTGATGGATTGTAAGGAAGAAATGTTAAAGTTTGCTGGTAAGGAAAAGCAATGGCACAAAGACACGACTTTGGTTGTGGAAAGTGAAAAGGATTTGAAAGGAAAATATGATGAAATAGAGAGGAGGTTACAGGAGAAAGAGAAATATCTTGAAGACATGATCATTACTCCTATAGCTCAATATGGTGAAAATACCATAGTCCAAGCCATGTCCCAAGTGAGCATAAAGGATTTAGAATTGACTGGGTTGAAAAACCAAAACAAGACCCTATAGAACCTGTCACTTCAAAGAGAGGAAGAAAGGAGAGCTTGAGAAGCCAAGTATAATGCATGGGAGGCCAAACGTTAGGAGTTGAAGACAAATAATGATAAATTGACAAAACAGATGCCAGGCCAACTGCAGGTTCCAGGGGCAAAAGATATTATATGGGATTCCATTATAGAAGAGGTAAACAAATTCAAGTCCTACTTGGACTATATTTTTGATAAGGAATTGGTGATACAGTCATCTAGATAGGATCTGACAGTAGCAAGAAAAAGGTTGAATAAGAAACCAGTTGACTATGCCAAAAATGTTATTGATTTTCTGAACAGTTTGTCAGAGGATGATCTAAAGAAGGACAATTTCAATGATAGGATCTCCATCATGACTTGGGATAGGAAGGTTATAAAAACATATCACCACTTAGACACATTCTAGGAAAAGATTGATATTTTAGCTCACCAGGTGAAACTGTTTATTGATATGTTTGATACACTGTTTAAGAAAGGGCTTCCTTTCTTCTGGAAAGAAAAGGGTACTATGTTGACTAAGGATGAATGCTATGAAAAACTGATTTCATGCAGGAAAGATCATGTGAATTTTGCAGATATGAATCAGCCGCTATCCGGTAGGGTAATTGTAGAAAAATTGGCCGACGAATTTGAAATTTTGTTCGCCTTCAAAGAAGCATGTGCACATTTGCAAGCCTTTTCTTACAAAGACCACATAGAGTTGTGCATGCTAGGGAAAGATATGTTTGCGTTGTACTTACCATCTCCAGATCAGTGAAATACATTCCAGAGGTTTGAAAGGACCAAATACACACTGCATGCCCCAACGTGATGAGGAACATGTCGATATGAGTCAGCAGAAAACCGTTAGAAGGGTCATGAACTGTCATTTTCATGTCAAGTGAGCCTGAGCTCCAACAATCACATTGCAATTTTTATCAAGCATGCTCAAGATTCCATATTCCCTAATTCATGTAGAGATCACGGTGAATTCACCACCTCACAATTGCCAGGAGATATTCCAATTTTTGTAACCTAATTAGGCTATGTTTTGAGGTTGGTATTGGGATCCATAACACTATAATTGTAACCTCTTTGGAGGAAGTAAGGGGTTGGAGGGTTGATTAGAATTTCATATTTTTGAAGCCTCTATGCTCCTATTGTAGCTCTGCAAACTCTCTTGGAAGTTATAATGAAAATATTTCTCTAATTTTATGAGATATATCATGGTGTTAATATTCAGTTTGTGTTTCATGTTTATATCATTTCATATGTGTAAATTCCTTCTAATTTTTTCTGGATTATATGTTAGGAATTTGTTTTATTAAGCAATCATTTCATTAGATGTAGCATTTGTAATGTTTGTGATGATTGTTATGTAATTCATCCTTGTTAGATGCTCCATTTCTGTCGTTTCCCTTATTTGTTGTTTTCGCTAAAGGTGTCTTCAAGGGATTCATATGTAGATAGGTGCCCCTTCTTGCACTAGACTTTTTCTCCTTTCTCCAGCCACCACTTGAAAATATTTGGCTGAATATTCCACTTAATTTGCATCAAAATGCAAAGGGGTAAATAAACGTTCATTATTTGTTTTAATATCCTTGACTAATTGAGACTATGAATCCATGGCCCAAATGGTATTTCTTATCTGTCTGTCTTACAATATTCAAATCTATAAACATCTTGCCTTCCTCAGAAATATAGCCTTCTGAACACTTGTTCAAATCCAAATGTATATGTGAATATCCTTGTGACAAAGAGAGTTATCTATCTAACTATATTGGCTATAATACATTCTAAAGGTTGGATTGAAATGGTTACCCCTGTGATTTCCTATCACAACCATTGGAAAATTACAGGGCACGAACATCTTGGAACCATTTTCAAGGAATTAATTGCTATCATCTCCTCATGGAAACAACATTGTTTCAGTTTTATGACCTGGTTAAGCAGTCGTTCCTAGACACATGCTGGTTGTACATGCTCTAGAGACTCTAGTCCAAGACTTTGAAAGGTGACTCCACTGGGAATACCGACCGCCCAGAAGATGCAAATATTTTCATAGTTTATATGGTGATTCTACAGGGAAAATGAACCCACTGCAATGGCATGGAAAAACATGGTGAAAAATGAGGTACTCCACTGTGAATCTTCTCCAAGATATCTTGTCCTTCATAGTAAATATCTTCCTATCCTTTTATAGGCTTGCCAAAGAATATTTCCATTGTTTATTGCACTCAAAAAAAGGCCAAAGATTCACCCCTGTATATCCTTCTTTAAGAACTAAAAATATCCCTTCGTCTTGTACATATGGCTTTGATCAAGATCCTCCAGTCAAACCACAAAAGCAACATGATCATCCTTGTAAAAACCATGATGCTGTAGATGGAACTACATCCTTTTTTGAGTCTCCAGGTAAGGATCTCCAACCTTATTTTTGCTAAGAATTCCCTCCAGTTCCCTCTGAAATAGCCTCACTAAAATCCTCTTCTATAGGACAGTATGTTGTCGTACCCTTTCCCACCACTTTAGATATTGAGAAACCTCCATCATTTAGTCTTGCAGTCCTTCATAGCTCTACAGTTCCTCACAACAGATTTACTATGTTCATCACATCACCTTTATTCCCTCCTACAAACCCTACTAATACCCAAGGGAAAGATAAAAGTTTCTCCCCTATTCTTCTCCCTTCTCTTATTCATCACCTTCCCCAAGGGTACGCCCAAAAACACAAACAATTTACTAGGAAGAGAGGGTATTTAGTTGAAGAACACTTCAAGTTGTTTGAATACTAGACTAACTTGGAGGAAGTAGACCAAGAGGATGTTAAAGTTATACTATTCTCCCAAAGTCTTGATGGAGAGAAAAGAAAATGGTTCACTGGTCTTCCAGGAAACTCCATTCCGAGCTATGAATTTTTTTAGGACTCTTTCAAGAACCAGTGGGCAGAAAAGGAAGACCATGAGGAGCGTTTTTCCAAATTCCTTTCCATGAAGAGGAGGAAGAATGAATCTGTCCAGGATTTTTCAGACAGGTTTATGAAAGTGTATCATGCCATCCCCTCCCACTTCAAACTGCCCCTTGGTTCTGCCCAACTGCAGTATGTTGAGGAATTTGATAGTGAATTTACCCTATGGCTACATGAAAGAAAATCATCCTCTCTGACTTATATGATGAATGATTCCATAGAGGTAGACATAAAACTGACTAATTCCAGCTATAAAGGAGAGATGAGGGAGAAAGAGGGAAGGATAAAGAGCTTATTCAGCCTTTTTCCTCTATTTCACAAGAGGATAGGATGAACATGATGGTGGAAGCCATGGAAAGGATGATGGAGAAATACACTATGGAGCACAACCCTCCACCCATAAAATACCAAATGCCACATGATAGGAATCAATACTTTAGAGGAACTTTCCCCCCTCCAAGCAATCAAAGAACCCTTGGGGCTCCTTTCCAGTTTGAATTAAGAGAGAAATCAGAGCTAGAGTTAATGGTGGAGGAAGAGCATGTGTGTGTTTTTCCAACTCAATTTTCACCCAAATATTTACATGAACAACCAAAACCTTCCCCGCTGGTGGAAGATGAGAATGATACACAACTAGATTCTGCTTCACATTCCAATCCTTCTCTGTATGAAGCTTATAATTAGCAGGAGGAAGGTAATTGTTTTCCATTGTGAATTTCCTGGCATTTGATTTTCTGAAACAAAGATTAATGGTTTATAATCAAGATGAGAAACTTGAGGCTAGAAATAGTCTCATGGAATTTTTTGGAATGGATAGTGAAAAGGGTGAACTAGTAGAAGCCGCAGTGCATTCCAATCATTTTCTGTATGAGCAAGAAGTTGGTAATCCTAGTGCCATATAGGAGGAGTGTTACAATATGTTTGATGAGGAATGCAGTCAGGATATTGCAAATCCTGTCTATGGGTGTTTTGAAGAAGATATTATTCCACCCACATATGATAAATATGATGATAGCTACTCAGAATATGAGCGCCCTAAATGGGATGTATCTTCTTGTTCTTCCAATTCATAACCCTTATATCAAAAAGAGCTTATTTCACTTGTTTTTATTGAAGACATTCCCTATGAAATGCATGAAAGAAACCAAATTTTAGGTTATGGAATTTTGAATGAAGTACCCAATGTCTCATTTCCAATTTTTCATGAGCATTCCTTACATGATTGTTTTGAAGAACAACTTGACAGGGAGCTCATGGAGGTACAGTTTGAGAAATAGTACTTGGCAAGAAGATGATTGGAATATTTGAACACTACCCGAGATTTTATGATCCAGTGGCTGAATATATGGGGCATCCTTGTCATGGCAGGTACATAAACAAATTTCTAAAGGTTTTCATGACCCAGTGACTAGAGGTGTGGAGAATATTTGTCATAAGAAATATGGGTTAACTATGCGCAGTAAATATCATATTTTCAAACATAACCTGCTACCATTCAGTTCCTCATTCCTATTTTTTATCGAACATGAATAAAAAATTAGCGTATGGAATCACTTGCTTGATTGGATTCATTGGAAGTCAGAATTTACTTAACTAGGAATTGATGCTCAGTAATTAGGGTAGGTAGATGTGAATAAGCTTGATTTGGTGAGCATTCCTTTTAAGCAATTATTTCAGTTTGTTTTCAGCATCTGTTCAGTTTTTATTTTCAGAGCACGATAGAGTGTTTCAGAAGATGATTTGGATCAACCCAATGGATAAGGAGCATGGTATACGTGGTTCTTGCTACCTCACAAGGAGGATAGCATACCAGATTTGGAGCCGCTGTTAGCACTTTCACTAAAATTTGGAGGTTTCTACATGAGCATCCGCACTAGTTCCCTTGCAAAAGGGGGTATAAGATTTTTTTTTCCATCTATGGTGTTCTCGAGGTCACTTGGAAAACTTATCTTAATCCTGAAGGTAAAAATGGAACAATATTTTGGTGTGGCATGATCAAACATCGAAGATCCTCATGTTATAACCTTGAATTTGGGTTCGAAGGTGAAAATCCACTAATAGTTATCCAACACCACAAATGAACGGTGTAGATCCGTAGTGGAGAAAATAAATGGTTAGTAAAGGTTTTTCCTAAAGAAGATGCATGGTTTAAAAGGAGCCTGGAATAGGAGAAACGAGGTTAAATGTCAAGCAAGATCAACCATTGGATGGGAAGGTATTGCAGATCGACATATGAGGAGGAATTATCCATGTAAATGTGTGGAGAAATGGGCTATGGTGGTATGTGAAATGTATTATACCTTCCATATTTTAACGGTCAAGATTGAATGTTGTCTGAGGTCAACAACGGATAGGTATTTCATGAAGCCCTCCTGCACAGAGGATAGATTTTTGCGAGGCTGTAAAATCTTGTAGGGTCTGCTTACCCCAATGGACATGATTTTGAGTGGGCCAGATCTATGCCAAAGATGTGTTTTGCAGCCACACAGTGCATGAGGGATAAGACATGTCAGGATTACGAAATATTGATAGATATCAAATCTTTGGGTGACAGATATTTGGAGGACAGTTAATCAATGGTCCTGATCAATTATGTATTGAAAATGTGCGCAAGGTTTACAAAGCTGATGGATTGTGAAATAGGGTAGAGGATCGCATCATTTGACCGTTGAGATCTCTCATAGAGAATATCTACGAGTGTGATTGGTTTCTCATTTCAATTATGAGAGTGGAGATAAAGAGAGGATGGTTGTGAAATGGAGACCAAGGTGGGTAAAATCAACGACATGGATTCCATCTTGGAAGGATCAATGGCTCAGGAAAGGCTGCATCTTTTGATGGTTCATATTGTTGAAGGTTTAGATTTGCGGCACGATATCATTCCACAACATAAAGATGCAAGGTGCGTAAGAATGTAGAAAGGTATAAAAATATCGTGCACATGAATTTGTTGTATTATTTTATTCGAGAGCATATGAAAGCAAGAGCCAGAACAATGCAGGAGCATCCATCTCATATGACAACGTCCAGACACTAGTCAAAATCACCAAGTAGTCCTCTTGTCCCCTCATAAACTATAAAATGGATCAAGTTGACAGTATGGAAGTTCAGGACCTTGTATATTGTAAAGTAGAAGAAGCTTCTGAAGATAGGAATATTGAGGTATTCGATACGCCTCTATTGAATGGACCCATTAGTGAGGTTAAGGATAAAATAAGATTTCTTGAGTAGGGGACTGATGTGCATAACATTCACCAGTATTACTTCCATTTTTTTGCAACCAAACAAACCCCAAGTTTCCCGAAATTCGTGGCTTGGGAAGCCAAGTCTAATGCATGGGAGGCCAAATGTCAGGAGCTTAAGACAAAGAATGATAAATTGACAAAACATATGTCAGGCCAACTGCAGGTTTAAGGGGAAAAACATATTATATTGGATGCCATTATAGAATAGGTAAACAAATTTAGGCCCTACTTGGACTATATTTTGGATAAGAAATTGGTGGTACACTCATTTAGACAGGCTCTCACAATAGCAAGAGAAAATATGAATAAGAAACCAGATGACTATGCCAAAAATGTTATCGATTTTCTGAACAGTTTGTCAAAGGATGATCTAAAGAAGTCCAATGTCAATGATAGGATCTCCATCGTGACTTGGGCTAGGAAGGTTAGAAATAAATATCACCACTTGGGTACAATCCACGCAAAGGTTGATATTTTGGCTCACCGAGTGAAACTGTTTATTGATATGTTTGATACACTGTTTAAGAAAGGGATCCCTTTCTTCTGGAAAGAAAAGGGTGCTATGTTGACTAAGGATGAATACTATGAAAAACTAATTGCACGTAGGAAAGGCCATGCACATTTTGTAGATATGAATTAGACACCCTTTAGCAGGGTATTTTATTTGTAGACAAATTAGTCGACAAATTTGAAATTTTTTTGGCCTTCAAAGAAGCATGTGCAAATTTGCAAGGATTTCTTAAAAAGACCACATAAAGTTGTGCATTCTGGAAAAAGATATTTCTGCACTGGAATTACCATCTCCATATCATGGGAAGAAAGTCGAGAGGTTCGGAAGGACCAAATACACACTACACACCCCAACATGATGAGGAAGTGGTCGATATAAGTCAGTAGAAAACCGTTGAAAGGGTCCTAAACTATCATTTTCATGTCAAGCAATCTTGAGCTCCAGCCATCACAATACCATTTTTATCAAGCATGCCAAAAATTCCATATTCCCTGTTTCATGTAGAAATCATGGCGAATGGGCCACCTCACAGCTGTCAGGAGATATTCCAAGTTTTGTAACCTAATTAGGCTATGTTTCAAGGTTGGTCTCAAGATCCATAAGACTATAAATGTAACCTCTTAGGAGGATGTAAGGGGTTGGAGGATTGATTAGAATTTCATATTTTTGAAGCCTCCATGCTCAGATTGTAGCTCTGCAAACTCTCTTGGAAATGATAATGAAATTTTTTCTCTGAGTTTATGAGATTCATCACGGTGTTAATATTCCATTTGTGTTTTCTATTTATATCATTTCATATGTGTAAATTCCTACTAATTCTTTTTGAATTATATGCCAGGAATTCGTTTTATTAAGTGCTCCTTTCATTAGATGTAGCATTTCTAATGTGTCTGTGATGATTGTTATGGAATTCATCCTTACTAGATGCTCCATTTTTCTCATTTCCCTTATTTGTTGTTTTCTCTAAAGGTGTCTTCAAGGGATTCATCCGTAGATAGGTGCCCATTGCTGGACTAGGATTTTTCTCCTTTCTCCTTCCACCACTTGAAAATATTTTGCTGAATATTGCATGTACTTTTCCTCAGAATGAAAAAGGTAAATCTTTGTTCATTATTTGTTGTAATATCCTTGAGTGATTCGGAATATAAATCCATGGCCCAAATGGTATTTATTATCTGTCTATCTTACAATCTTCAAATCTATAAACATCTAGCTTTCCTCAAAAATATAGCCTTATGAACATTTGTTCAAAGCC
Organism: Pseudotsuga menziesii; assembly: GCA_001517045.1. Lineage (NCBI taxonomy): Eukaryota > Viridiplantae > Streptophyta > Pinopsida > Pinales > Pinaceae > Pseudotsuga > Pseudotsuga menziesii. The sequence goes on along the minus strand of LPNX011004217.1, from coordinate 201,618 downwards.
AAATGTATATGTGAATATCCTTGTGACAAAGAGAGAGCCCTCTCTGACTATATTGGCTAGAATACAGTATAAAGGTTGGTTTGAAATGGTTACCCCTGTGACTTCCTAACACAACCATAGGAAAATTACAGGGCGCTAACAGTAGGTGTGGCTTGATCTTGGAAAGGTTAAACTTGGCTAATAGACTCACAAAATCCATACTACCTATGGTCGCTAAGAGTGCATCTCATTGCAAAAGATAATTTTGAAGCACTTCTAGGGATGACATCACACAAGGAGTTTGGGCCAAATATTCTACAATAGGAGTAGTTCGTAGTGGACCTTGTGTTAGGGTTGTGGAATTCCTTTTTAAGGACACCTTTTGGTATCTTAGGAATAATGTCAGCCATTTTTTCAATTGATAGTGGGGTTGATGTCTTAGTGGTTTTTTTCTTTCTGTTGAGCCTCTGATTCATAATTCTTGGCTCTTATTTCTAACAAGGTCTGGGAACGGACCATATTGATACGAGATTGATTAGTGGCAAGAGCACTTTGCGTGCCACCAGCATTCTTCAGGTCACTAGAAGTTGCATTTTGTCCTTGGGGAAACGTGCCCTTCATGACTGTTGGTTGTTGTTGTTTTAGAAAATTATGTGCCTGATACATTAAGGGGAATTGATAGGCCAAATGGTCTACCTAGAAAAACTTGCAAGGGAATTTGACCCTTTTTTCTCATTTTTACTACCCTTAACATTGTTCATGGGTTTTTGTTTGTTTTGATTCCCCTCACCCTTCTTCTGTTTATTCGTTTTCCCACTAGGTTGATGAGTTCCCTTTTAGTTTGATTGTTTTGAATATACTTTCACATTTTTGGATGAGGGGGTGGAAGCCTTAGCTGCCTCTGCTGCAGATTACTTCACTAACAGTTAATGGATCTTTTTATATAGTGACTCTACAGTCGATGTGTCAACTGAACCCACCACACCATCAACATGTGGTCTAGGCTTGGGTTTGGAAAAGTCTATATTAGACCTCGGCGCTTTAGGGATGATCTAATATAGAATCCCATACTGGGAATATATCAAATCTAGTTGTTGGACCCTGTGAATAGCTTCTTCCTCCATAGTCAATCTCGATGTAGAAGCATCTTTTGAATTATAAAGAAATAAGGACTTCAAAAACCATTCCAGTAAGAAATCACAAGGAATGTTGTATTTGATAAGCCTCTTTCTCTTTTTCCACTCCTAAATGTGATTAGATATATGTGTGGTCTTACTCTATCAAATGGTCGACAGAAGGTCTGTACTGACATCATACCAGAAATGAAGTTGAAAGTGATTCAAGAAAATGGTTTCCAAATCAATAAAATTGTCGTACGCATCCTATGGGATTTAAATATACCAATTTTTTTCTACACTGGTTAGATTTAATTGAAATATCCTTAATCGAACAGAGTCATATTTCAGTGAGTTGGAAGAGCACCACAAATGGAACGTTGTGACATAGTCATCTCGGTCCTCACTGGTTTTCCCTTCAAAATTAGTGACCTCTGAAGGTAATTTAATGGGGACCAGTGGCCAATTAGGATCATGACACACCGGGCCATTCATTAGTTTCTATAAGTATGGAAATTTTAATGTTTCTAGAAAGGGAAAATGGGTCCAAGCCAAATATTGGTACCAAGGAGTATGAGGTGAGGATGTACTTGCACTAAGGCTCCCGAAAGAGAGGTTGGGGTTTCTCCTAGCCACCGATTGTGAATAACTAGCAAGGTTTTGAAATGGGTTCCACCCAAAGTCTGAAGGGTTACTAACTTGTGGTGTCTGATATTGTGTTTGGACCGTTCTAGTCGAGGTTGGATTTGCAGAAACGGGAGCTGAAATCTCCCCACTAAAAAGTTAAAAAGAAGAGCTTCCAAAAGGAGCAGCTGACAATTGACTAGAAGTTTGGAATTTGAAGTTAGAGAAGGGATTTAAACCTCTAGAAGACACACCAGTATAAGTAGGTGATGGACCTACAGAAGGAGTGGATGGAGGAATGTGTTCCCCATACCAGGGAAAGCCTTGGGAAAAGGGAGCGAAACTACTTAGACCTCTTTGAGTTTTCTAGAATAAGGGAGAAGAATAAAACTGGAAAATATTCATCCCTATAACAAGCATTCCAAATGGATCAGTAGTGTGTAAAGGTGCTGACATACTAGCCACTCAGCTACTTAGGGACATCGAGGTAGATGAACCAAAGTTTAATGAAACTACTAGTGCAATATATATGATTGGTCTAGGTGCACTCACGACCGAGGGAGAAACACCACTAGCCATTGAGGCTAAATTGGGTGTGGAAACATCCACCACACCTTCTCCTGAACTAGACATTACAACACTCAAAGGAACACCAACAAGAGGAGGACCAAATGGACGAACTTGCACTAAAACAAGATCTCTAAGGTTAGTGAGAGGAGAATTGTAATTTCTTGCAAACTCTACAGCTTGTAACTCTTTAATATCCACTGAAAATGGATCGGTCTGACTATAATAAATTTTAGGTTCTCTTAGACTTTGACTGACTCCATTTAATTCAAAATAAATGTTTGTGTCTAATCTATGCCTTTGAGGTGGCAGTGGAGGATTCACTGTTGAGAGTGGAGGAATTTTTTGCAACTGTATAGACCTACGGCGAGGTTGATCCTCCATACATAAATATGTAAATCACACACCTAAAGGCGAGACTATATCACAAGCAGGCCACAGAGAACACTACTAAAAATTTCTAAGTACCACAAACATAGTAAGGTGAAAGATACACCTTCCAAAGGAGAGTCTAGGATGATTAGAGCCCAGAACAAACTAGTGAAGATCAGAGATAAGTTACTCGGGGTCCCATGATAAGTTTTTTGGGTGCAAGAATTTGAATCACCAAACCTCCCTCCCAATCTTTTATTCGAGGTTTCCTCCCACATCTTCCCTAGGTACAGTGGAAATGGCCTTCCACCTTCACCCATCAAACAACCTAAGAGTCTGGATATTAAGGCTACAAAATTTACAACAAGATTCTGGTGGAACAGTCACAGATCTAACTCCTGTGCATGGGAAAGGTACCTAAGTCCAAAATTTTGATAGCATCGATGCCTTGTGGGGCTCAAAGGTGGTACTAAAAGAACCCTCAAATGCACAACAATCCTGGTTTATGCTTGAATGAAGTATTAGAGGGGTATCTCCGCAACTAATTCCTCACATGACGTCGTGCTTAACTCCTGTGTGAGAGGCAATTTCTAGACGATCTCTTGCAAACATGGATTTACCTAAAAGATATGCCACTAAGACGGAGTTTAATAGATCTTGGATAGTTTAAGATACCATATTCCAAGATCCTATCCTAAGCTAGTTGATGCATGATCCTATAAAGAAAATGTTACTAATAATTTTGAATGTTTTTATTACTCAAGTAATGGACGTGCAACCTGTGGTGTTTTTGACACAAATGAAAGCAAAGTTGATGTAAATAATTTTCAAATATCAATTGTATTCAACATTCTTTTTCTTTCCTTTTCAAAACAAACGAGATACATTTAAGAACTTTGAAAACAAAACACTTTTTTTTGAACTTTTTCTTTTTGAAATACAATTGAAAAACAAGCGTACAAAGATCCTATATGAGACTCACAATGCAACTACCAATGCTTTGTTGTAGTTTTTTTTTCAAAAATAAAAAGTGAATGCAAACTAATGCTAGTAAGAAAGCTAGAAACTATGAAAATGTATAAATGCAAGAAAGAAAGTTCATACCTTATATTCACAACTTTGAAAAGCACTACAAAGTTGGCCTAAAACCCTACTTGGACTAAATTACTACATTTGAAAGACATGTAAATAAAAAAGCTGGGAAAAGTGAACATTTCACACTACTACTAAAGAGATTAGATGTAGATGGTTTTATCAAAGAACTTATAGAAATCAAGGAATCATACAACCACCTATAATTCAACCAGACAATACAAGAGACAAGACCTAAACAAACTTGTACACAAATATCAAACCAAACTTACTCAAATACAAACTTGTAATATAGGTTACAGTGAAATGCACTAGGTAACGGAGAAGTACATACTGAGGAAGTAACCCTATATGACTACTCAAAGGCCCAAAACATTGAAAGCAGGGAAAACCCATAGAAATGAACACGTCCTACCAGAAATCATAATTGTCTAATGGACAACCCGTGAGTGAATCATGATTGTTATGCATACAACCCGCGATTATAACTTAAGACTCATGACTGTTACCACAGCAACCCGTGAGTGCATCTTAATTTTTTCAAAAGAAAAAATGAAATACAAGGGATCCTAAGAATATATCAATACTGACTGAAATACAAGAAAAATCAAATCAACACAGAAACAAGAGAGTGAAAAAATGGACTAAAAACCTGACTAGAAAGGCCCCAACACAAACTAGAATCCCCAGTGGAGTCGCCAGTTCTTTTGTGAGGGAAATCTACCTTATGACTTGGGGCTAAGGGTCACTAACATACTAGGTTTTGGCTTGCATACATAAGATATTGTAGAAACATATAAGAGCGAAATGGGATAAAAGAGATATGCACCTTCTTACTGACAGTTGATCAAATCTTTAAATTTCATCCTCTAATGCTCCTCATACTCCTCTTATGTACCTATAAAATAATTGGATGTTCCTCCACATAAATATTAATTGTTATATAAATAAATATGAAAATATTATAATTGCATATAAGAACAACAAACAATACATCTCATGATTCACAATAATAAGAACATGTACAAAGACAACATGGAATAAATTCACTCTTTATTTAGAATTTGTAGGGAACATTACAACCCTGTCTGAGACAAGCTTCTCTTCTGATCAAGATACTGAGTTTTCTTGCTCCTCTCTCCAAAGGATTCCTCCAGCATAACCTTTCTCTCCAAACTTTCTTATTTTATTCTCTACCCCTCCCCTATATTTATACTTGTTGATGAGGAGAGCTTACAAGGCCCATGATAGTTAGGGGAATTAGGAAAGTTATGATTTCGAACTGAGCTTCCCCTAGAAGAATCATGTTTTGTTTTTAATTTTTTTGTTAAGGAAATTGTTGGTGTATATACTGGAAAATCATGAATGAATCGTGACTTAAATAAAGGAAACTCACGATAACAACATTGCATAGTTTACTTGCAGGTTGTATATGAGCATACCCGTGGGTGACACATGACTTGTCACAAGAAAAGTCGTGAATGCAAGACAAAATTCCTTGCATGCAAAGGAAAAGCTAAAGGGAAGAGGATATGTTAAAGCTTCACTTCATCTATAATGTTTAGGCTACTTCAATCCAGACTGTCCTTTTGTGTACCGACTCATTCAGTGTTAGTACTCGGACAGAGAAGTGCCATTTCATAGTATAACAATATATTTTGTCATTAATTTGGTTGTATATTTTGTAATTAATTGTCATAATTAATGACCAAATATACGAACAAAGATATTCCCACACGATAAGCTATCAATGACAAACTAAATATGACCACATTTTTTGTTGCATGATCAATGACCGCTAATTTTCCACCGTTGGTCGTTTATATGCGAATTTTGTCTGTATTTCATATCATTTATATATATTTTTGTAGTGTTCATTTATTTATTTTTAATGGTTTCAAAAAATATATATAGGGAACAGAGGAAGCAAACCACCATCCTCTTTCTTTTAAGGCAGGTTCTCTTCCATTGAGATAACACCCTTAAAAAGAATACATTTTATAATTTTACATTAGTGATTTAATACACAATCATGGTCTCATTCAAAATGTTCTATGGTCACAACAAAGGAAAGGGAGCACTCTATTTGACTATGTATGGAACATAATTCCAAGAGAAACTCGCTGGAAATAAGTCATATTGTATATGTTAATATAAAGTTTTTTTTTCCTTTTGAAAAAAATAAAGAATAAACAAAAAATTACTCTATCACATAAGAATAGGTGCATTCAGGGAAATAATGTTACTTGACCCTCCATAGAAGCTAAAGTATAGATATAAATAAACTGTTAACTTAACCATGAAACTAATAGTAAGTATTGCTCTTACACAACTACAAATCTGTTAGTGTACGAAATTCATTAATTGAACTAGACTATTTTAGCTATACAATTGACTTCCTATATCATACCTCCATTTGGGTGTCATTTTGTTGAAAAATGTCCTAAATACTCATGACTTCCCCTTCCTTTCGTTGATGATAATGCACATGCATCATCTTGGCACATTCCTAGAAAGAACAAATAAACCTAAAAAATTAATCAATAATGACATTTGAATAATCAAATCAATTGGAAAGAACATCAAGAACAAGTTAGCAAGACCATAACAAATACAAATATTATAATGAATGCTATTGAAAATTTGGATGTCCAAATCAGGAGAAACCATAAGGTTTTGACCCCTTTAAATAAAAATATATTATATGCAAACCTTAAAAATATATTTTAAGTTAATTAGGACCTATTTCAAAAAAATCATAATCAACAATATAAAAAATCCGTGTCCTTGTAGAAAATTTGCATAATGTGGAAATAACAGAATACTAGATTGTAGGGGTGTAGACTACCTATGAATCACTTCTCAGTCCTTTGTCTTGAATGTATAATAACTAGATGAATCCTAAGCGCCTAGATTCCTTAGACACCTGCACATACCCAAACAACAAATACCCTTACACTTCCTTTTCAAAGAATCCTATTTTAAGAATTGAATTCAAATTGCATCATTATATACTGTAAACATGAATACACATACCAATTCAATTACATCAACAACATGAACATGAAGAAATTCAAGCAACAGATAACAAGTAAGAAGTCCATAAATGGACATGTGTATGCAATCAAAACATATTTCAAGTTTAAAATGATTGGAAAATATCTGACATTATATACCAATTACCAAGACATAAGCCATATGAACAATTATAGATCTTTATAGTTTTGTGTCTTTGTGCCCTTTATTTGGGAAATTGGGGATGATATATACTACAGAGTAATATGATGAAAACAAGTACAACCATGAGTGCCCCTATAAGACCCCACCAATTGAGCATTGTTCAAGTTTTATCAATACAAAGTATAGAAAGTATACATGGAGGGAAGCCTTGTTTTCTCATCTGTTTATACAGTGGAAACCTATCAAACCCTTCCATATCTATTTGAACACTCGCAACCTATCAAACCCTTCCAATTTAGCTTTAAATGTATGAGACAATTCAAGTTCTGTCAATATCAATTATTCATGGATTCCAATATTCCACATAACTTGTCCCAGTGTTGGTAGTTTGGAACATTGTCTATGGTTTTTCTAATCCTTCCAATGCAAAATATCAAAATACGTATAATTTTTTTAGAATGGATATTTCCACAATACATCACATTGGTAGAAATGTTTGGAGAATAACCTCTATTAGAATTTTGAAACCTTCCAAAATTTTAACACATGTTTTTCTCCAAAAGTTTCTACTTTCTACCAACATGTAAATATTTGAAGTTCCATTTGAACTTACATGTAGCACCCCAGTTTTGACCTCGTTTGCATTAAAAATGTATATGATGTAAATATTGTATTTAATCATGGTGTGGAGCTAAAGGAGAAAAGCCCCACAATCGATTTAGCGTTTTATGTCTCAACGATTAAAAATCGTTGCTGATGATATTTCGTGCTAGCGAGGCACATTATAATTTTGGGACATCATGTAAATATGCAATTTAATTAAAATAACCACAACCAACTATGTCAATGCAACATTAAAGAGATGAGGGCATGATTTCATAAGAATAAGGGGGTGGGGAATATTCAAACCTTTGAGCCAATGGAGAAATGCCAAATGTCAAAGGGAGAACCCATCAAAACTGTCAACTACCTATTTCTTGTCTTTTTCCCCAATCATTTATTTCTACTAGAAATTGGTTGAGGTAGTTATTGCATGGGAATGGGAAGAGTATGGGAAAAAATTTGAATTGGACAGAGCACCCATTTTGGAAAAACGTGTTTTGACTTCCTCGGCAAGTAAAAACCCAAAAACGTATGCCCATTCTACCATGCATACACGTTTTTCTCTTCCTCGGGTTTTTGCAGTGTTCCTCATTTTTCCCATGGCTGGGAAGTGGTTTTGTTAATGTACAGTGACTCGGATCTCTCTTGGGTGTTTTTATGTTGTTTCCACATTCCCACGGTTGGGGAATTTCATATTTTCAATGTTGCACATCCAATGGGGGACATATCCATGAATTTAGGGACAGAGGGAGCCATTTTTTCCCACGTGAAGACATAGAATGTTTCTGAAATGAATTACTCATGTTGGGTCATTTTGCCCGAATCGCCATTTCCATTTCTTGGCTCCCATGATGTTTTTTACTGTGTATGAATCTTTTGTTCTGGTCTAAACTGGTTTGGAGTGGAATTGGCTCTGAACTAGCTTGATAAACCTAGTGTGGGAAGGAATCTCACAGACAGATCTAGAAGGGCTGGTTTTCTTCTTTGCACACCCTAAATAACACTGAAATGGAAGGCATAGCATGAGGGACTGTGTAGCAGAGAAGGGGATGCTTCCTTGTGTTGGGTGTGTAGATGTTTTAGGAGCCAAGCCTGATCTGGTGCAGGTATCCATAACTCGGTGGTTGAGCTCACTAGCTTAGCAGTTCAAGCTTCCCACCTCCTTGGTAGCGTGATAAACCCAAATATAGTTTGGCTTGGCTGAATTTTGATGTATCTTTGGCTATGTCTGAGCCTGCTAGTGTTCCCTTATTCCTTGTGGGAATCATGCCAACTCGGGGGTGGTAGTGATGCTGAGAGATTGATGAGCACACTAGCCTATGGTTGGGTGGAACCTTGCAGTGACATAGCTCGTTGCGGGATAACTCATTTTCAATATAAGTATTTCTTGTGTATTTTATCTGTGCAACTCTAATTGCTTATGAATTAATATGAACATGTTGAATGCTTTGAATGAATGAATTTTGCTTCGGCAATAGATTGCATTATGCATCTGTATGTGTTTATGTTCAATGCATTTCTATTATGTCAATGTTTATGGGACCTCAATGTTTATGTTCTAAACGAGAACCAACTCCTTAGGTCGCGTCATCCTCTCAAACAAAAGGGGAAGTGGCATTACACTCATGTAAAATAAAATCTACATTTTAATATTGAAATTAACTTCAGTAAAATTTTATAGAGGAGCATTTAAGAATTAAAATTCAACCAAAGAAGACGTATAAGTTCTTATATTTATGTTGTAGTTAAAAAAATATGCACGTCCATCTTATATTTATGATGTAGCTAAGAACTGATGCACGTCCATATGAAAGTACTAATAAAGATGACAGGATTGCATGGAATTATACCTATGGGCCTCCAAATAGGATTGGAGAACATAAAAACAAAATTGTATATGGTGTTTTTAGGGATATTCTTTTGACATCGAAGTGAAAACAAAAAATCATATATAATGTTTATTTGCAGAAGCTATTTCTCGGATGTTTGTAGAAAAGAGGTATGTTATATTGAGGGGACATGATTGATATCGAGGTGCATTAAACGAATTTTTAATTATGGAAGATTACTGTCAACAATATCTTGAGAACACGTGGTTTCCAAAATGCAAATATTGTGTTTTTGGTCAAATTAATTGATTTATAATGCTCTTTGGTAAGATGACTCGCAATTTTTTTGTTGTTTTACCCCATCATACAGTATCAAAACATGTTCTAATTTTAGTAGAAGCAACAAAAGGATAAGGAATAAAGTGTTATGGAAAAACTCTATGAAAAAATGAAAAAATCTAGTGGCAGTAATGGAGAGGACAAGGAAGCATGTTTATTGGATTTTTTTTTGTTTAAAAGGGAAAAATTCTACAAAGGGAGGAAAAAGATTATACTCTAAATTAAATGTTAATTTTATGAAACATATTTTAGATAGTTTGCTAAATATGATTTCAACTAACCTAAGCCCGTGGAAGTGTATCCCAAGTGGCAATAGGTTATTAGATTGAAGAAATATTAAAACTGAGAAAAGAGGCGGACAAATATGATGGTGATCTTATGACTTAAACACTGCAATCCTCATTCAATGTATATTCCTTAACTTAACTAGAGGTGTGTGGTAAAGCGTTTAGGACTGTAGCTTTTACAAAACTTTTTAAACCTCGAATTTTAGAAATCTAGTAAAAGTGCAATTTTGTATTTCAAACCTTGAACTGAAGCTGATGTGCAGAGGAAAAGTTACACAAATTGACTGCTAGAATAGAGAATCAAGCATCTTATGACATGGAAATATTTATTTTTTGAAGGTATGAAAAAAGTTTTGGCTTTGAGAATATGAATGGCTTATGTTCAAAAAAATCATGAAGTATTAAACAAAGGTCATATGTGTTAGTTGTAGATTATGGAGAGACTTGATCGTTTGCGTATCAAAAGGAATTTGTTTTGGGAACTAAAAGAATGGAAACCAGATTCATAAATGGTTTGAGAATTCTCATCCATAAAGAAATGAGTTTTATGAAACTAATGAATTTGGGAATGGATTCCAAGTAGCGTTAAAAGTAGAAATAAAATTGCATAAAGTCAACTCAAGAAGGGAAAAAGAAGCAAACAAAGAGGTAAATGGGATGTAGAGCTCTTACTGTAGAATTATTTTAATGGGAAGATCAATAAGGTCATTCACAGCAACTACATAGAAAAAAAGAGAGTTTTCAAAATCAAAATTGTGGATGTGACCAAAATATACAAACGATCAAGAAGAATCATAGTCACTTAAAATTTTGACCATTCGTTGAATCCAAGAAGACTCCAATAATTCACGTGATCCATATCTTTATTTCTTAGAGGCGCATGCATGCTCTGCGATTCCGCTTTTTCATTGTTGCCTTTGTAATTGCAAGCTTAGTATATCAAAGTGAAGTGGCATATATCTTGTTAAATATTTTGTATCAAATTAAAGAGTAAGATTGTAGCTAACCTAACAAGAATGGAGTTGCATTTGATCCCTAATATTCACTAACTTAAAATTAAAATTAAAAAACTTTCACAATCCCATATAAAACAATCAAACAAGCAAATAACCAACGAGGTGAGCTTCTTCCCGCAATACCTAATCTAGCACCATAAATGTGACCAAATCCAATGCCACCTCTCGCGACTTCGAAATTGCAATGACCTCCTCGTAGACCCCACTTCTGGTTAAAAGGCGACAAAAACAAACTGACATACTATACTATTGTAGATCCCTGGTCTCATTGTGCATACTCTTGGAAGCCTTCTTCTTAGCTAGTGAAAAAGCCACTCCATCCCTACAATCATTGTTCATATTAACCTCATCCTTACAAGGAACTATACAATATACATTCTTGAGATCAGATCATGCCTGCTATGCATCTCCACGGTAGCCAACAAGCCATGGAAATATTGGTGACATATTTCCATTCTTTCAGAAGAAAGGGAGTGTCATTTCCATATATTGTAAATAACAGACTAAATTCTTTCTCAAATATTTCGTTCTTTGTTGTGAATAGCGTCACCTAGGATAGGGTGATCTGCTTGTTTTGTCTTCCTCTCAAAGATTTGATCCTTTGTTGTGAATAGCGCCTCCCAGGCTAGGTTGATCCACTCATATTGTAAACCTCTCAAAGATCTTGTAATTTGTTGGTAATAACATCACCTAGGTTAGGGCAAGCTGCTCGTTTTGTAGGCCTCTCAAATATCTTGTCCTTTCTTGCGAATATCATGGCCCAATCTCGCGAGATCTACTCATAACAAATAACAAAGTAATCCAATCTCTTTGCATAATCCTAATCTCTTGGAAGCATAGTTTTATCTCTCCACAACAACATATAGCTTGTGGAGTACTTTCAATAAAACACATAGGGCGCCCTATATGGTTTAGGGTTTAAGTACCTCTTCTAAAACAATAAGAGAGAAAATGAAAAAAATATTTTAAATTATATATATATATATATATATATATATATATATATATATACTAATTATATTTAGCAAATGGTTATGCATATAAAGACCCCTTGTTCCACACATAAGGGTTTCATACACAAACTTGGTGTCTCACTTGGAGTAATTTTAATAATAAATGCTCATAATATATATATATACTATTTTTTTTACGAAAATTCCTTTTGTCTCTTTGTACAATCTTTCCCTATTTTTTCTAATTAATAATAATAATATTGTTTATATCATTTTCTAATTCATTATTATATATATATAATAAATAAAACTATATTGTATTATAACTATTTTAACAATGATATGCATCCTAGTGCACACTAATTTTTTTTTGCTAAGGTTTTGCTATAGCTATATTGAATAGATCAACATGATGACAATAACCAAAACCCAAACTATTTCTAGGGTTTTTTATTTTTAAGATGAATCTATGCATATATATTAGTAGTCTCCTCGAGAGCAATCAAATCACAGTAGTTGTGTGTTTTTTATCTCAAAGGTTACATGGTTGTTGTGGGGAGATATGAGCCATGCTAAGTGGTATTTAAAGATTCACTTAATCCCAAATGTGGCATATGAGTTCCATGTTAAGTGGTATTGCGTGATTAATGACGTCTCGATGGTCATCTAACACATCGAAAAAATGTTAAAAGAATTTTTTTTAAATGCAGAGATTTTTTCTTTCTTTTCAAAATGGAGGATATTGACAATTTTTTGCAAGTGAGAGACCCGAGGGGAACTTTATAACTTTATAAACTCATGATCAAGGAGAAATATGATGAATGAATGCATATGAGAATTAATGGAGGCTCGGAAACTTGCAATTTTTAGCTAACATCAAGATGACACAAAATACAAGAACTTGTCAAAAATTCAACAAATTGTTGAGAGTGTCAAATGCTTATGGTTTTATTCAAACAAAATAGGAATGCGACCAGTATGATGATCCAAACATAATGACACTAACTTGAACACAACATGACAATTCCGAGATGGAAATACGACAAAAATACAAGAGTGGACTCAACCACACTATGATGATGCACATGATACAACTTGGTAGATCCATTTAAGGAATAATAGGAACGTAAAAATGGTGAAATAAGATAAGGGTATGATAAGCACATCGAAATGGATCTGATAGTATAGATGAAATGATATTGAAAAAAAGTTCAGTAGGTTCTCTTATGGCGTCATGTTTTGACACTAGCAAGTGTCTCAAAATCCATCTACAATGTTATAATTTACTAAATTTTAACACTGTAGATGGATTCAACTCTGAATCCATCTACAGTGTTAAAATTTAGTAAATTATACAAAGTCATTGTCAAAATTGTAATTTTTCATGTGGTCATTTTTAGTTTAGGTTTGTGGTACTTGCGATATCTCATCTTGGGATGGATTTTATTAATGTTTGTACCACAAATGTATCGGAAATTAATTATGATACCTTGAGAATGATGTAAAGCTTATAAACAAATTTCCTATGCTCTAAGAACATAAGACTACGTATAAGTTCGTTAATGTAAGCGATGCAAATATGCTTCATGCATTAATGCTCCGCTGTGACAAATGAGGGGGTCTACAAATTACTAAATTCTAACACATCAAATGGATTAAGAGACCTCATAGTTATGAATCCATATAGAATGTTAGAATTTATTAATTGTACAAATTCATTATCCAAATTAAAAAATTTCATTGTTAGAGTGACACAACTAACAATCACCAAATAAATAACGAGTTCATATTCTTTTATCTCATGTGACCCAATTGGTCTTTCCTCTCGTCACTTTTAGTTGTCTCACTCAACTTTGGTCATTTATACCTTGAAAAACATGCGGTGACCAAATTTTTTGGTTTCATCGTCATTCATCTCTAATTTTCTACACACACACACACACACACACATACACACACACATATATCATAGTAGCATAATTCAGCCGTATTAGACTTTCCTGTTCAAAAATTTGGAGGGAGTTCAAAAATCGATGAATATTCGACATAATACGGATACGATAAATGTACCTATATTCTTGGCACATATTATAAAATAAGAATTATTTTAATTTTATTGTTTTATTTTTAATTTTTTCATAATCGAGTTAAAACTAGTTTTACATTTTAAAAGTTTAAAGCTTTAAAATTTATAATATATATTTTGTTTTATATTTTGGTTATAAATATCAAATATTCCATTAGTTTTATTTTAGTTTTATTTTGTAATATAAAGTTTAGTAACTAGTTATAATATTAGATTTAGTTAGGGTAATATTTTTGGAATAAAATATTGGAAATTGGTTTTATTGTCTTATAATTTAATTTTGGCATTTTAATTAGTCAATATTTTTATAATTAAATTTCTAAATACATTATTAGATAAATTATATCCCCTCTTGACCACTATATATAGACATATTATTGTTTTTTATTTTAATTTTTGTGATGAGAAGTATAAATTATAGACTGTATTTAATGCAAAAAAAAGGCCCTTGCTTGTTAAATTCCAACACTTCATGTAAATATTGAGTAGTTTATGTGTATTTTAAGATTTTTTAAACTTTGAACAATAATTTTTTTTAATTTATAAGCAACCTACTCCCGCATTTTTTCGGTAATAGATTTTTTTATTACGTATTTTTTTTCGTATCGAATCATATTTGAATCTATATTCATACTCAAATTATGCTACTATGATATATATATGTAGCACAGGAACCGCTCCTGTCTTTTAGGAAACTCGTTCCCATAGTTCAACGTTCGAGGGACTTTGGAACTTGTAGGGAACTTTCCCAATAAAACAAAAACCGTTCTGGATGGTTCATAACTTATTGAAAACTTTTACCCTCTAAAATCGAGAACTTAGGGACTTCTTTTTGCACGTTTCCTTCATTGGGAACTTCCAAATATTCATGATCTCCACGTTGGTTGGCAATTACATTCCTATTTTCTTCCATCCATACATATACATGGTTGACTCAAAAAAAAATCTCTAGAAAACCAAGTTGCAATAAAAGTCTTTTGCATGCTACCTTGTCGAGTTGGTGCACTAATCTATATTTAATGCGCGTGCTAGAGTATTCACTCATCCCTACGTTGAATTGCACTTATCCCTAATCAATAACAAATGTAAATCTATTTTGACTTTTTATATATTATTAAATAAAAGAAAATAAATTTATTTATTTTACTATTTACTTTATGAATAAAAAGTAAACATTTAACTAATTGGAAATGGTTTTAAATCTTACTTTAAAACTAAATTCATATATTACATTTAAATACAAAAAAACTTGATTTTTGTTTTATAATAATTTAATTTTAAATAATTATATACATTTGCAAATACCTTGGCATAGAGTGTTTTGTAAACATATAATATTCTAATACATTTTAATCATAACTCACACAAAACTAAAAACTCCCTATACATATAGCGAGAAATATATGGACTATAACTTCTAAAATTATCCACTTTAGAAAGAGTCTACCTTATATAATCAATGATGTGGATAGTAATCTTGATTTTATTGCCATTTCCATCTGCTAAGAGGTTCTACTTACAACCATAATACAAGGGATAAGTTAAGTCATCTCATTTGTGTTAATGTTTATTTTGTTCTCTATGTTTCTTCTATTCTCATGTTTTTTTAATTTTTATTATTTTAATATATATTATTGCCATTCCCAATCTATCTTTTCATGCAAATTTGGGGAAACTTCTAGACGTATCTGATACCCGTACTCACGTTCCCTATGTTCTCACGTTCCAGAAACTTGTGCAACATATATATATATGAAAAATTTATTGATCACTCCTACTCCTCTCATATTTTTTTACTATAAATCATCCTTGCATGTGCTAAACATCACATGTGATACCTCGCACTATCAAAAGTAAAAACTCAAAGTAAGAAACAAACAAACACCAATTCAAGAAGTAAATATTTGAGTAAAAACAAAGGTACATTATTTTTACAAAGGGTAGGATTTATGCAACCTCTATACCACTTTCTACAAACTCATTAATTGAACTTAGCTTCTAATTAACTAGTTATACACCGCACAATATATGCAATGCCATATTTGACTCAATTAGTATGTTATCTAAAGGTAAGGCTCCTCATTTAAGTATTTAATTTGCAATATCATGTTTTCCAAAACCAAAATGCATGTAATGTTACATCAACGCAAATGAGGACAAACAATATTAAGTTGGGGATGATAAAAATCGATTTCAAAAATTTAAAATTTCTCACATACAAACAATTCTTTTGCAAGTACATCCACATGCATGCTTACAAAGGGTTGAATATAAAAGTTTGAAATCACATGCAAAATACAAAGGATCTAATGATGGTTACTCATACTTAATTTAGAAAATTAATCTTGAGAATAAAAGGGAAAATATGATGGGACAATTAACATGAATGTCGAAAATCTACATGAAAATGAATGATGGAAGGATCGAGTGATATCATGAGACGAACATGTATGGATTATATCATCAAAAACTTTATAAATAATATCCCTTAACCATATGAAGAACAAACAAGCACATCTAAGAATAATCCCCTCATGTTGGTGGTGAGAAGGCAAGAAAACCGTAAGAAAAACCACAACATGAAAGGGAAAAACATAGTAGTGATAATATGCTAGAATATTGAGAATATGCATAACATACAACAACACATTTACACTAACATGTAAATCAAATAGAAAATATATACTATTATATCCTTCTATCCATACAAACAACAATAATCATGTAAGAACACAGGGGACAATGAACAAGAGAACAATAAACTAGATATACATGATAAAACCCCAAATGGGGAGACATATACAAGAAGGTTTAGTCTTAAATTTATTCTTCAAAAACCCCCAATATTACAAGAGATATCCACCCCACATATGCTTCACAAATTTACAATAACATCATAATTCATTCCAAAAGATATGCCCAAATATTATCCCTCGCCTCTATTATATACCAAGAGGTATGGGAGAAATACATTCCACAATGATTTTCCATCTCTTTATATAATTAATGGTAATAAGATCATATTACTCTATGATGCATGTGGCATAATTTTTTTTAACATAATATTAGATCTATTTATTCCTTCTAATGCTAGATATGACATCTTTTGACATCATACATAATTACACAGGTAATGCTATTTAACTACACATTCAGAAATGAATAACTATTCTCTCATACAATAATATTCACCAAAAAACTTGGTAAATCAAATAAGCCATTATAATAATATATTGATTGAATAGATAAGAGATAATTACAATGGTTGATAACCCACCTATTAAATATGGCTTGGGAATTGTTAATGAAAGGTCATGCCCTTTCATCTTTACATACAATTAATTATGTTTATTATTAATTATTTAACTATTTAATTATTTTCTTTATTTACATTCGTTACATTGCCACTCTCTTAGAAGGATTTGTCCTCAAATCTTTGATAATGTTTCTGCCTCATTTTTTGTGGTGTCGTAGCTGACGAAACATGTTGATATGAACTGTTAAGAGTTGAGCATAAATTCCGATATGTGGATGAATCAATCCATCCCAAATTGATTTGTTGTGGACTGTTGGCATTTCATACTGATATATCATTAGGAGCTTTGATCACATTGGTACCATTAGCTTTCGATAGTTCCCACTTTTTAGGATATCGGTTTTTATGGTTGGGGTGTTGATAGGGAATTTTTACAATGTCATTTTCTTTTACAAGTGTCTTCTTTTGAGTATTGATTTGAGCTAAAAGTTGTATTTTTGCCCCTTGATGTTTTAAGGTTTCGTTCTATATCTTTTCCAACTTGTTTTATAATTGCATGTTATCATTTTGAAACTTCTTAATCAATTCTTCTTTTGATTTCCTGTCATCTTCAGAATTCTTAAGTTATTCCTTAAGATATTCGTTATGAATTCTGATGTAGCTATTTTATTCCTTCTTTTCTAGAATTTTTCATTTAATGTCTTCCATAGATTGTTTTGTATTCCAACTATTTTTCAACTTCTTAATTTTTGTGACTAGCGTTTTGTTATGATTTCTTAATCTGAAAATTTCTTCATAATTGTTGAATACTATTTTATTACTCTTTGCGATCTCCATCTTGTGTTCCTTTTTAGATTCATCATTTTGTTATTGAAGAACTTTTATCTATTGTCAATACTGGTCAACCACTGATTCTTGTTTTTCTAATTTCTGTCATATGTGCATCAGTTCTTCATCTTTGTCGTTAACGATTTTTTTCAAGCGTATTATTTCTGCTTCATAATCACTTATTTCCTTCTTTATATCTTGATTTTTTAGTCTCTGATTGAAATCACTTTTGTCTTTTAATTTCTCAATTTGGGCAAACAATTTTTCTATATGATTTTTCTAATCGGAATTTTTTTGTTCCTTGAGCTCTTTTTGCATCTTATGTAATTTAATCATTACTTCCAAGTTCGTATTTATTTCTCTTAATTCTTCATTGTCTCTTCAATAACGCTTTAACTTGTCTTCTAATTTCTCTATTTGTAGTTGCAACCCAACTTCCATGGTCTCTAACTTCTTTAATGATAGATGGATATTGATTTCTTGACGAGTCTTCCTTGGATTTTGTCTTCGACGATATATAGTCTTGACTTCTTGTCTTCTTTTCTTTCGCTTATTCGTTGATAGAAGATATTCCTTTTTTTTTTGATACTGTCCTTTTTTTAATAATAAATATTAATTATGTAATTAATATTATTATTGTTTTTTTTAATATAAGCTATATGATAATATTTGTATATAGTTGTTTTTTAATGTTTTAAAAATAAATGTTATAATATAATCACAATATTTTATTATTATATATCATTTTTTACTTTTATTAATTTTTTTTTTTTGTTCAGGTCGTGGAGGTGGATGGGAGTGATGGCATGTGAGATGATGGAATGGGAACATAGATGGGCGGTGGCAGGTGGAAGAGTGGAGGAGGTAGAAACAATTAGAATGACGGGGAGAGGATGTGAGGAAGGGGAGGTGACTGTGTGAAGCGTGGAGCAAGGAGGTGACGGGTTTATGGATAGGGGGCTGTGAAGGATGTGTGTGGGGCATGGGAGGATTGTGGAGTGGAGGAGGTAGAGGAAGTTGCAGCACACAGGGGTGGGGAGGGTAGAGCAGGCGGGGGTGGAGGAAGAGGAGAAATGGGTGCTAGAAAAACCCGTAGAGAGGAGGATGCGCAGAAGAATTCGGGTGGTGGGGGGAGGAGCGGATCGGTGGAGAAGGGAATGCACAGATGGGGAATGGAGTCAATGGGTGAAGGAGCATGTGGATGCACAAAGTAAAGGATGGTGGAAGCGCAGAGCAGGTGGATTCATGGAGAGTGCAGTGGTGGAGTGGATGGGGCAGGAGGGAATGAACGTGGAGGAAAGGAGTGGAATGGGCATGGAGGAAGGGAGAAGCAACGATGGAGGAATGAGATGTCGAAGAGATGGAGTAAGGGAGGAGTGTAAGGATGTGAAACATGAGGGTGTGCATAGGGGAAAAGCATCAAGAGAGAGAGAGAGTGTGAGATTTCAGGGAAACCCTGGAGTGAGGCTAAAAACCACAAAAACCAGACAAAGTCTGAAAATTAATGGCCAAAGGTCGGATCAGCCAACGTGGCTCTAATACCAAATGAAGCGAATAATTATTCGCTCATACAATGATATTCACCAAAAAACTTTGGTAAATCAAAGGAGGCGTTATAATAATATATTGATTGAATAGATAAGAGATGATTACAATGGTTGATAACCCACCTATTAAATATGACTTGGGAATTGTGAATGAAAGGTGATCACCTTTCATCTTTACGTACAATTAATTATGTTTATTATTAATTATTTAAATATTTAATTATTATCTTTTTTTACGTTCATTACACATTCCAACACTCCCCCTTAATCATGATAGGGAGAAAAACACATAAATGGAGTAGGATGGAATTACTCTAGATTTCCTCCTTGATGATAGCTTCTCTATAGACTAGAAAGATACAAAAACATTTATTTCATGATGTATTTGGTGAAGTTAATAGATGGTTTATTTTCTATGGGACATTCAAATAACACCATCCGCAACAATGTATCAAATATAATGAGTATCGAGTTCAATATGTTTAGTATTGGAGTGATACACTGAATTATACACAAGATGAATTGCACTCTAATTTTCACATCTTAATTTAGTAGTATATTTGTGTACTAGACCAATCTCTCTCAGAACATGTTGTATCCACATTTATTCTTTAGCTACTTCCTTAGATTCCTTGTACTTTTCTTCACAAGAAGAAAGATCTTTTTTCTCAACTTCTTACTATACCATGAAATCAAACTTGAACCAAGATGAAAGATGTACCCTAAAATAGAACTTCGATCTGAAGCATCCTCTGCACAATAAAAATTTGTATAACCAAGAAGTGAAACTATATCCCTACTAGAATACAACACACCATAATGCAATGTCCCTTGTAAATATATAAGAACCCTCCTTTCTATTCTCCAATTCTTTTAATGACGATTTTGCAAAAACCTTGAAACCATGCTGAATACAAAATATATAAGCTGGTATGTTATGTGTAAAATATATCAAACACCCCATAACCTAACAATACAATGTGGCCTCAACAAGGGGAGTGTCACAATCAATAGTTAACTTTACACTCGACTAAAATGGTGTAGGTGAAGGCTTATGATCACTCATACAAAACTGAACAAGTAAATATGTCACATACTTAGTCTTAGATAACAATATATAATATTCCTTATGCAAAATATGTATTCCCAAAAAATAATGCAATAGGCTCGCGTTAGTGATTTCAAATTCATGCTTTACATTATTCATCTAGGATATGAGCCCAACATTTACTATCAAAAACCTTCATTAATAACCATATGTTTGATGATGTCATTAAAATGATCCACATGGACTTGAAAAACCACATGGTAATGCAAGTGAGGCTAGACATCAATGCTCTCAAACTTTATCACACTTGGTCCACTTAAATCATCATCCCCCTAAGGCATACAACAAGGCATTCCTCTACGAAGGACACATCTCAAGAACCTTTAAATCCAAATACACACACGGTATTTGGTCTAGATCCTACACAATAGAATAGTTATGGGCGTCTTGAGCATTAGTATTATGTGTCGAACGCTTAGGGACTAATTTTGGCACACATTCTATAGACTTGGGATTATCAATATGCGAAGGGGTCTCTATAGGAAAAGGCTCTTTCCCAAGAGTTTGTTGCGAGGGACCATAATCACACGAATGGGTAGTAACATGAATAAATGACAACATATTGGTACAATTGTGACCACCATCATGGGATGCATGGTTTTGAGTCCCACCAAACCCACTTCCAGTTACTAAAGCACTCGAAGCCATGTTCTAGTTATGAGGAAGGGGATTACTCAACATAGATGGGATTTGTGTAATGAACTTTGAGGCTTCACTGATCATGACAAACAAGTGTGTAGCGTGGTATCATTCACAAAGCTTAGAATATATTTTGACCTTACATGTAGGATTATTGTCCTCGCCATAATTCTCATTGTTCTTGTCATGATTAGGATTTTCTTTCTTATTCCCACCCTTTCGATTTTTTTCCCTTTTTTCTTATTCATCCTAGGTTATTAGCTATCGTTCTAGTTTGATGACTGCATATAGTGTGCATCTGTCGATTTGGTGGGGGTGGAAGAATATGAATCTTTTCATGCTATAGACTAGGTAAGGGACAATTTTTTCATTTGGTTTGTTACCTGGTCCACAACATGAGCACTCACAGGGCCCATAATTACATTGACATGCAGCATGAGTTTCTACTTGGGATCATGATTCAATCTTGATGCATCGGGTATAATCTCATAAAGGATCCCATACTATGCATAAATAGGGTCTAATTGTTGGGATCTGAATATGGCATGTTTGGCATTGGTTACTCTGGATGTCAAAACATCCTTTGCAATATACCGAAACAAAGACTTAAGGAACCACTCTAATAGAAATTGAAGTGGAATGTTGGATTTAACTAACCTATTTCTTCTATGCCACTCTTGAATATGGCAAGAATTGTGAGTATCCTTATATTACCAACATGTTAAAAAAATATTGGTGCCAACGTTGTAATGGACTGGAAACTAAAAGAGGTAAAGAAAGTCCAAAGACAAACCATTAAATCTATGGTATGTGGGCCCAGAATACTCGATATATCATTTCATAGTAGGAACCATAAGAGAACATTGAAATGGTATTAAAAAAATGGAGTCACGATTCAACGAGTTCAACGAGAACCACAGATGAAAAGTAGTGATGTGATCACCAGGATCTTCACCCTTCTTTCCTTCAAATTTTGGAATGTTCAAAGGAGTCTTAGTGGGGAAAAGGGGCCATGCCAGGTTGTGACACACTAGATGATTTGCAATTTTGGATAAGTCTAACAAATTCACCATGGAAAAAAAAGGGATCCTTGGTTGGGACCATTCCCCTAGGAAAGGTTGGTTCACATAAGGGTCCATGGGCCCTGTACGATTATTATAAATATCGTGACCTTGACCGGTGGGTTAGTAACCCCCTCAAAATTTATAAGGATGAACATACATTTGCATAGTACTAATACCTCAGGAAGGAACAACAACACAACCCATGTTTCTCATTTTATAGGGAGCATTGGCCCCAACCAACGGTTGAGGCATATACCCCCCTAGATAAAGGGAATATTGATGAGGGGGGACCCATACCTAAAGAAAAATTACTTTGAAAGAAACACCTGAAATTGGAGGATGGTTAGACATAATTAATGCATTCGTAGGGACTGATCCACTTGATGGTGGGAAAAGAATTAAATATAAGAAGTGGACTCACCTCCAATGTTTCCACCTCCACCCAAAAAAGGATTAATGCTAGCATGAGGGGATGATGAAGGGGGAGTCCATACCTCAACATAAGGATTAGGAGGAGGGATATGACCACCCCCAAACTGATAGGAAGTGCAAGGGGGTGACATGGCCCCAAGCCTAAAATGGGGGTTATCGGTAGATGATGGTATGGAGGATGAGTATTTGTTGAGATGTTTGGCATGGAAAATGTAAAAGGTTTAGAGGAAAAGGGAAAAAATTGAGAATATGTACCCGACACCCCCAAGGAAAATTTTCGCACATGATCAGAAGACCACGTAAACTCAAAAGGATTTGTTCCTAGAAGGGAAGAAGGGCCTGTGGTATGAGGGCTAGTAAACACCGGAGTCTTTGGGAACCAAAGGTATTCAAATAGGGAGACCATTGTAATTCCCCTCCTAATGCAGATTAAAGGGTCTTAGGACACTCTGATGTCTCATAAGTAGTGCCAATGGTCAAAAGTCTAAGGCTATCCCTATGGGAAAAACTAGTGATAATATGTCTATGCCTCTTGTAAAGAGGTTGTAAAGGGTAAAATGGGGTAATATTGCTAAGAGACAAGAACAAAAGAGAGATAAAAATTGATACACAATGAATCCAAATGAAAAGAATCAAGCAATGATACTTAAATCCAACTAAATGAGCATATAAAATGCCCCTAAAGAAGATAGGATAAATGCACAGACGTAAGGAATAAGGATAAATGAGATCCTGATGCATAGAAGGTATGTATATCCTAGAATAGTCCTGATACTCCCATACACTACAAGTCAAGGTGTGTGAACAATTATAGAGGCCCTCAACTTTAAGGTGTAAAACAACTGTGTTGTCTGACCACTACCTAACCAAGACACTAATACTATAACCCCTGCAAGTAGCCACTGTGATACCTAGGAAAATTAACTTTGGTCACCTTAATATAATCAATGCCTAGGAAAATATTCGCAGGTGGGATCCACCATATGGGAATGGTAACTAAGGCCAAAGATCAAAAGCACCAAAGGTACCTCAATGGCCCCCAAATACAAATAGAATTTGTGAAATATCTCTGACACTCACTAAACGTATTGGAGGGATATATCTGCAACCAACATGTATTTTTCCTCATGATTCACTCTCGTGTAATAGGATATTCCCGAGAACACCAATTATATCAATAATTTCTCCATTCCCTGGAAATACACCAAATTGTTTCCATTTAATAGTCTTGGAGAAGTTTACTCACACAATCCTATTCCAAAAGTCTAAAACCTAATCTTGATGGTGTACCCTATAAAATAAAATATTTCTAATCAATTTTAAGTTAATAGTTAATTTTAATAAATAAGACCTTAGAACAAGAACTTGGTAAGGAAGAAGATAACAAAGACGATGAAACATAATAGGTACATGACAAGGATATGAAAGATCAAGATGATATTGTCAATCGCAATGTCAATATCAATTGTAAATATAACGATGATGAAGTAAATTATAACAATGAAACATTGAATATTGATGAATATAAGGATAAAGTAGAAGAGCGAAACCTAGAAGATGTTGCGACAAATGATCAAGATAACGTAGAAGAATGAAACCCAAAACATGTTGTGATGAATGATCAGGATAACGTACAAGAATGAAACCCAGAATATGTTTCTACAAACGATCATGATAATGTAGAAGAACAAAATTTTGAAGATGAACATTCTACCAGGGGCCATAGCTCAAGATGTCCTAGAATTCTACATTAAATTAGAAGATCAAAAGAATGTCATCATATTAGAAGCTCAAAAGAACACCTCATACAGTTGTTACTCGTTTATCTACAGAATCATGTGCATGAAGATATTTGAATGAAAATGTGAACAATTATTTCAATAACTGCTAAACCGTGGCAGTGTTATTCATGGAAAACATTCTAGTTGCAGCCCACTCATAATATATTCGTGGTCAAATATCTTCAAATAAGGAAGACTTGTAATATACCAAACATATATTACATTTACTAATTAATTAGTTATTAATTATTTATGTAAAATTTGACATTAGAAGGACACATTGTTTAAAGGTGTCTCTTCATAAATATATAACCCGCATGAGCTTATTGTAGAAATTATCAATTCATTATATATATTATGATAATCATGTAAGGTGATACCTTACAAGTGGTATTAGAGTTGTTTTACAGTGACCTATGGTTAAATAATTTTTTACAGTGGAAAGACAAAAAAGGAACAAAAAAGGAACAAAAAAAGAAGAGAAAAGAAAGTGTAAAACCACATATGG
>LPNX011004217.1:161866-176257 GCA_001517045.1 Pseudotsuga menziesii | reverse complement strand
TATATATATATTGTTACTTTAAAATAATAATAATAATTGGTATTATTATTTAAATAAATAAATAACTATATAAAAAATTATATGTATAGTTAGGAACAATAATTATTAATTAACTAATAATAATAATTATAATTTTTTCCAAAATAAAAAAATTCAAAATATTTTTGAATATTTTCACAAACTGGAATCAATATGTTTCCAACATTCAATGAAATCATGTATGGCGAGAAACCGAGAGGTATTATTGAATCTAAACTTGAAGAAATAAAAAAGAGATTTCTTAAGGAAGAGAAAACATACACAAAATTGAAAATGATCGTATTGGAAATAAAAGAAGAAATTGCGAGGAAAAAAGGAAAGGAAGACAATAGAATTGACGAAGAAAATAAATATAGAAAATACATACATGGATTTAGGAATGTGGAAGACCAAAATGAATCTACAAAACAGGTTTTTGTGAATGACAGTAAAGAAAATAAACATTTAGTTCAACATATTAACGAACCTGAAGAAGAATTATTAGTTGAGAATAACACTAACAAAGACAAGGAGTTAAATACGATAGACATGAAGAAACATGATTTTGATAATGATTATAAATAGGATGAAGTTATCACATTATAATTATGAATGTAAATATGATACCAGTAGGGAAGAGTCTGAAGCCACTACTTCAACCAAAAAAGAAGGGAGGACATGATGACCACCTCCTTATATTCCTCCTCACAAAATATTCTAGTCATTAGACTCCAGGAGAGATAACAAAAGACAACCCAACTACAAACCTCAAAATATGACACTTAGTAAAAAATGTGTATGTCTACCAAAATTTCACTGTGGATTCTTACAAGGTAGGGAAGTAAGGAACAATAAGAGGTGAACTGGAAAATCTATAAAATTTGCAAGTGAAACTCCAAAACAAATTCGGGTTGTAATCCTGTCTCATAACAAAAGCCAAGTACATGGAAATGATAATAAAGACAATAACACAAATGATGAAACAAAATATTAAGGGGACAGTGATAAAGCCCAGAGTAAAAAAGATCAAAATGAACCTGAATAAAAATTACTTGAGAATAAGAATGACAAAAGGATAGTTTCATATGATGACAATCGTGATGCCAATGTTGATTCTAAAGAATATGACGATCTCATAAATTGTAACAATGAAACACCAAATACTAATGAATATTAGGATAACGTAGAAGAGCCAAACCTAGAAGATGCTGCAAAAAATGATCAGGATAATGTAGAAGAACGAAACCTAGAAGATGCTGCGACAAATGATCGGGATAACGTAGAAGAATGAAACCCAGGACATGTTGTGATGAATAATCAGGATAATGTAGAAGAATGAAACCCAAAATATGTTGCGACAAATGATCAGGATAACGTAGAAGAACGAAATTTAGAAGATGCTACGAAAAATGAAAAGATGAACATTTTACCAGGGGCCATAGCTCAAGATGTACCGGAATTATACATCAAATTAGAAGATCAAAAGAACACCATCAGATTAGAACCTTAGAATAATACCTCATATAGTTTTTATTCATTTATCTACAGAATCATATGCAATGAAAATATTTAAATGGAAATGCGACCAATTATTTCAAGAACTATTAAATCGTGGTACCATTATTCATGGAAAAACTTCTAATTGCAACATGCTCATAGTAGATTCTTGGTCGAATATTTTAAGAGAGGGAATACTCGTAATATACCAAATGTATATTACATTTATCAATTAATTATTATTTTAGGTTATTATTTATTTATGTAAAAGTCGGCATTAGAAGGACACATTGTTTAAAGTTGTCTCTTCATAAATATATAAGCCACATGAACTTAATGTAGAAATCATCATTTAATTTATTAAAAAATACATTTATAAATAATATCTAACATGTAAGGTTTAAACGTTACACTAAATGTGTGAGTGAATCATCAACAACAGAAATAACAACTCCACTAGTCATTTAATTTTCATCGTCAACATCATAAGAAGATGAATCATGATCTTCAACTTCCAAAGATACAGAAAAATATGGCTCTTCAATATTTTCCATATTAATAGAAGGAGGAAGCATTTGAGTCAAAGAGAATAGTAGCAACATGAATTGTATGAGATACTTCTTCATCATGAAAAAATTCATCATAGAATGTAGAGGCCGAGACATCTTGAGAGAGGGCACATGAGGAGATGTTGGGTTTTCTCCATGCTTCATATTCTGCTTCTTGCAAACCAAAAGCTTTGTCCAAATTGTTCCAAATATCAAATGGATACTCAACAGAACCTATGAGATGATGTATATTTGGAGACATTGCCAGACACATAATTCCATAAGCTCTATCAGAATCATTTATCGGCTCAATCTTCTCTTCATAAGACTCAAGTTCACTCAATGCACCAATGGAGACATCAAATAAACATTTCCTCTTCAATTGTGTGTTCATCCTTGGATTCCAATCAGCATAGTTGAAAGGAGATAGTAGAGGAACTTTTGAATCATATAGAAGTTATTGCACCTGCAAAATAAACCTGCAAATATGAAAAGAAGAATTAATTTATGAGATCCAAAAGCTTTGATACCATGTCATAGCTTTGATATCCTAGGATCTAATACCATTTCAGAATTATAAAGCATTTATGGTAGGAAAAATTCTATAAACAAGATAAGAATATAAGCACACAATTAACCTCATGGGGAATTGCAGAGAATTACCATAAGGAGAGAAGAAGAAGAATAATGAACAAACATTAAGGAGTGATCAATAAATGATTATTGATATTATTACATTGGTAATACATCCTTATAAAGGAAAATAGAGTTGATGGATTACAACTCATGCTAGCTCATAAATCAGACTTACTAAATATGATAAATCCCCCTATGTGGCTAAAGCACTTTCCTAATCTATCAAGGACCTCAAGAATTAGCTAAATAATTAGTGAGTGATGATAAGTGATGAAAATAATTTCTAGTCCTAGAATCTAGAGAGAAAATTATGGAGGATGGGTTGGAAAAGAAAATATAGTAGTTTCCTAGTTGATTAGCTTTACATTATCCACTGAAAAGAGGGAATAAAGCAGTATAAAGACAAAATCTGTAGGAAGGCGCAGTTGCTAATTTTGGAAGTCAATAAAGTGGGGAGGATCAAACCAGAATCAGGATAAACATTAGAGAAAATTTGAGGTCTAAAATGGGCCTCCTAAGGAAAATAATAAAATAATAGTTATTAATTTTGGACGAAGAATGAAAAAAACTACTTTTTTTGTTCGTATTTTCGACATATCTCCCTACGTTTTTACTCAAATTCCGAGCGAGAGAGGTCACCGGATGTAGAATTTAATTCTTCCTCCAACGAGTACCCACATAGCATAATTTTGACGGACCCCTCTACCCCAAAAATAAGAAATACCTGAAAAAATGTGATGATCACATCATCATCACGTTTTTTCAGGTATTTCTTATTTTTGGGGTAGCGGGGTTCGTCAAAAGTATGCAGTGTGGGTACTTGTTGGATGCGGAATTAAATTTTGCATCCAGTGAGCTCTCTCTCTCTCTCGAAATTTGAGTAAAACACAGGGAGATATGTCAAAAATACGAACAAAAAAAGTAGTTTTCTTTTATGACAAATATGTCAATTCAACCATTATGGTTGACTCATTTTATTGAAATTCTATTCGTTCCTGAATTCCAACTCACAAAATTTATTATTGACACGTTTTCTTATAAGGCCCATTTTAGACCTCAAATTTCCTCTAATGGGTGCTCCTGGGGTATATATGGAAAGTGTTGACCAAGTGGTGCAAGTGGATGCCAACTATCTAGGTTAGTGGGTAGGAAATTAATCAAATAATGATTAAATATTTTATCGTATGTATGAAGTGGGTTTATAATATCCCAACATGAACTATATATGATAATTAATTAATTCGTCATTTTCATAAACCCCTATAGTGTATGTTGGCCCTACAAATTGTTAAGGAACCACCCACCATCAAGTCATTGGATGATAATATGAAATTAATCCCAATCCCAACATAGGATGGAACTATAGTGTAGATTAATAAGGATATCCATGCAAACATTTATTACCATATCTCTATCATGTGAAGTGTTGTAGTTAATGTGTGTGTGTGTGTGTGTGTGTGTGTGTGTGTGTGTGTGTGTGTGTAATGCCCTATTTTGACCTTATTACCTGAGATATCATTGCATGTTCTTATTTACTTATTGTTGTGGAAGTTAATAAGTTTGATGAAACAATTGATTTATAGACTTATTGTTTTACATTTTTTATATGAATGCATGTGATGCTAAAATTATGAATCGTTTTGATGTTTTGATTACATCTCTAGTATGAAAATTTAATAAATGATGGTACCTAGATATTTATTTAAAGTTATGTGTCGAATAAATTATTATGATTCCACACAGATGATACAAAAATGCTTACATTATTGTTAGTATTAACGAGATATGTATACATGTCGATGATGGCAAGATATTGCACGACATTTTGTTATGAGACTAAGCGACGGGTTTAGAAGAGCTAAGGGATAGTTGATCCCTACTAAGTGGAAGTAGCTCGACGGTATGATTTCCAAAAGAGATATGGAATGAGAATGAATCATTGTTTTATTTATGATTATTGTTATTATTATGATGTGTGGGATGGTGTGGGGTTTTAAGAAACTCAACCACACAAATTGGTTATTCAATGACAAAACCTGAGTACATAGTCGCAACACAGCCACTATGTTGATGTAAACATAGATCCTTGTTCCATTAGGGGGGTGGAGGCATTAACCACTATTTATCCCTAGAAACCCAGATTCATGGGAGGGTTATGCTATGACACGCTCCCCAAGGTGTGTGATGATGACTAGTGGGTTCTTGTTGGGGAAGCTTGATAGATGGGGTCGACACTTCCGCTTACATGTTCTAACTGGATTTAGGTCATGTAGTTGACGCTCCAAGGTAGTCCAAAAAAGGAAGGATAGGATGTGAAATTTAGTTGTGAATTAGATAGAATGGAGTAGGTAGATAGGAATGCCATGGAAGATTTAGTGGAAAACATAATTTATTGTGTGTTGAAACAATTGCTTGATTATTATGTTGTGAATCAGGATATTATGTTGTGTCATATATTATTGTGGTCTTAGTTAGTGTCTACACATATCATATTCATGTTTAAGTATACGTTGACAAATAGTAACTTGTGTGATTATGTGTGATGTGTGTACTATTAGTGTACCTACACGATGTCTGTAAGAATTAGCTACATTTACATAACTCGTCTATATATATATTCTTGTATAATTGTGTGGCATGATGTCATCATTAGGCCTTGATGTTTTTTATTGTGATTAGCTACATTATACTTGTTGTTTATTAAAGCTATGAATTGAAACTAATATGTCTATTTATTAATGAAAAATTATTGAACTTTGATTAAGTTAAATTATTAATTATGTTCATTGTGAGAATTGATTCACACTTTGATCTATGAGCTTTAAGGAAACTCTCACAATTTGATATTGTTAACAAAATATGTAGAAAATAACTTAAATAATGAAAATTGCATACACACACGAGGTCAATAAAATATATTATTATGTTTGTTTAACATGTAACTATGTATGTATCATATATATATTACAATACGGAAATATTGTGAGGCCTCAGACACCATCTAGATTCATAAAAGTATCATCTCAAGATTTAACCCTCAAACCCCCCTATGTGGACCAATGAGCTTCCTAATAATCCCAAACGATCACAAATTCATGTGTGAATGTGGGAAGGCATAGTGGAACACAAACGTAGGTATGACAGACATGGGTGAGCACATGGGTGAGTGGGAGTGGCTCAAGGAGGCAATAAATGACCAAGGAAGGCCAAACAACACCTAAATCATGCACTAGCACCTCTAGTCAAACAAAATTCCTGAAATTGGGGATGAGGGAGCACATGATGGTTGACTGTAATCAATGTGGGTGTTTTTTTTGTCAAAATGATCAACCTAGAGCACCTCAATTACGCATAATGATCAACTAGCAGCACCTCGACTATCAGTAAATGCTCAATATCCCTAAGTCTAGACCATAGAACATCGCATGGAAGCAAATGAAATGTTCCTAAGGTNTGTGTATTATTTCTATCACACCCCCCCCCCACCCTTAAGCCTAACTTAGTACATCTTAACCAAAATATCATGGAGGCCTTGGCTAAGGCTCAAGTCACCTCATACAACATAAAATTTTATTTTTCCATAAAACAAGGTAAGGAGGAAAACCACATGGGAACAAAAAATCCCCTGAAAATAGACATGGATCCAAGAATATAAAAGTGAATGGTATCCATCACCATGTATCACCCACTCCAATAAGAGATCTCAGATAGGTGAAGCTCTTCTCTATGAATCACTTGGTGAAAATGTGAGGAGTTTGCTCTGCAGATGGGAAATACTGCAGGGTTATCACCTGATCATGCACCAAGCTCCTGATCTAGTGCATGTGTATATCAATGTGTTTGTTCCTCTGTATATGCAATGGATCTATGGAAATCTTTATTTCAGTTTGATTGTCACACCAAATTACTATGGGTGAATCAAATGCAACTCCAATTTCCCAAAGAATACCTTGCAACCACTCACATTATGTAGTTGCATTCACTGCTCCTTTCTACTTGGCCTCGGATGAATATAGGGAGATGGTGTGTTATTTCTTGCTTTACCAACATATGGGACCTTTTTCTAGCATGAATACATAACCTGAAGTGGACTTCCTATCATTTGGATCTCCATCCCAATCAGAATCATAAAATCCTACTAGTTTAGTGGAGAACCAATAGCATAGTGTATCCCGAAGTGTTTGGTTCCTTGCAAATAGTGAAGGATCCTATTAGATTCCTTCCAATGGATCTCATTAGGTTGTTTCATATATCTAGCTACAACAGCTACAACATATTCCAATTCAAGTCGATAGTGTGTAATATACAGCAAACTCCTGACTAGTTGTCAATACAACGAGTTGTCCACCAATGGAGACACACCAAATTCACCTAGTTTGATACCAGAAAGGAATGGGAACTTGGTTGCCTTACATTCAGCCAAATTAAACTTCAATAATAGGTCTACAGCATATTTTTTTTGGCTGACCTTGATCCCTCTTTTATATTTCTCAATTTCCAACCCAAGCAATTGCTTCAACAATTCAAGATTGGCCATGGAAAACTCACTGTGCATTGAAGACTTGATTGACCAATTTATTTGGTGCAACTACTTGTCATCAAAAGACCATAAAAATAGAGTAAAATTACCTTCAACACATCACCAATATGATTCAAATAAACATTAGGATCATATTTTTATCTTTCACAACCAAGTGATAGCAGAAAATTGTCCGTTTTGGCATACCAAGTCCTGGGGGCTTGCTTGAGGCCATACAGAGACTTCTTTAACATACATACAAGTGAATGATACTCAATGAAACCTTTATATTTATGCATATATATATCCTCATGAATTTCACCATGAATAAATTCACTCTTCGCATCCATGTGGTGAACATCCTAGCGCTCAGATGCAGCAATGACAAAAACTAGCTTGATAGAGTCCATCTTTACAACCGGTGCAAATTTCTTTGTATAGTCCACTATTTGGAATTTAGAGAATCCTTTGGAACCAACCTAGACATATACTTTATGTCAGACCCATCGACATCAATTTTTTTCCTATAGACCCACTTGCATTGCACTAGCTTCCTCTAAGAGGGAAAGGGAACCAATTCCCAAGTCTCATTTTCCTATAATGTGTGGAACTCTTCCTACATGGTTGTTTAAAATATTGGGTCAAGTGATGCTTACTGATATTATTGAGGATAGGATACAATAATCATGAATCATTTCTCAGCAAGAACCACTTCACTTGCATAGAAAGTAATATGAAATTGTGATATATTCTTTCTAGGATCTAGTGGATTTCTAGCCAAATCCCGAGCTGCTTCAATTGGTTTCTCAAACTATTTGGGATATATTTGGTGGGCCTTGATATTCATAATCATATTCAATGATATCAAAATCAAATATATCAGAAATATCAAAAATAAATTCATCACTTACATCACCTTGGACTAGACGGGTTGACCATTCCATTGGAGCAAATTCGAGCTCTGGCATGAGTTCTTCTTCGAATTGCACACTTATTTTAATGAAGGTATTTTGAGATAAGTAATAAAATATATTGTAGACCTTTGCATATTCAGCATGTCCAACTATTATGGAATCCTTTCTTATATGTTACAAGGCCTTTCTCTTCTCTGGCGGAATCCTATCCCAAGCCTTTAAGCCAGAAACCCTGACATGAGAAACATTTGGCTTGTGACCAAACCAAGCCTCATATTGTGTTTTTCCATCCACTAATTTGTGACAAGATATGTTTTGAACATATGCAACACATTTGATGGCTTCTTTCCATAGCTTAGGATTCAAATCTTTTGCTTCAATCATACAGGTAGACATCTCCTTGAGTGCCATGTTTTTGTGCTCTGCCACACCATTTTGTTGTGGTGTGTAGGGGACCAAATGCTGCATTTGGATTCCACATTATTTAGAGTGCTGATATGAAATATTGTGCACATACTCCTTTCCATTATCAGTCCTAAGGACTTTTATCTTGTTCCCACATGCACTCTCAACTAGGTATTTCCAAACTTTGAGAGTCTCAAAGACTTTAGATTTGAGTTTGAGAAAGTAAACCCAACAAAACCTTAATAAATCATCTACCAAGTTCAACACATACATTGATCCTCGATATGAGGGTGTGGGAAGAGTCCCAATAAGATATGAATGCACCAAATAAAGCACTTGAGTGTCTCTCCTGGCTTTCCCTTTCTCATAGCTACGCTCTCGATGCTTTCCCACCACACATCCTATGCATGGGCCATTGGACATATTGATAGAAGGAAGC
Organism: Pseudotsuga menziesii; assembly: GCA_001517045.1. NCBI lineage: Eukaryota > Viridiplantae > Streptophyta > Pinopsida > Pinales > Pinaceae > Pseudotsuga > Pseudotsuga menziesii. The sequence goes on along the minus strand of LPNX011004217.1, from coordinate 167,281 downwards.
CCTTCCACCATGCCTTCTTTGCTCAATGCCTTGAGGTATCTGTAGTTTAGATGGATGAACCTCTCATACCACAACGTGCTTTCATCATTGACATGAGTTAGGAGCGCATTCTCACTAGAGTAGGGAAGGAAATGAGAGAAATTGTACATTCTATCTTGATGATCATCAAACCCTAATTCCACCACCTTGTTGGTAGAGATTTCATCTATCACCACTGTGTCTGGAGTAAATGTTAATCTCTTGGCTTCATGAGTGTGAGTCATTTGGTGCACTGAGAGTAGGCTTTCTACCAAGTTTGGTACAAATAAAACATTCTTAAAATACCCATCTTCAAGATCGATCCTTCCAATCCCTTTGGCTTAGATCTATGAATAGTCACCCATTCAAACAGTTGGACCAATGTAAGAATACATGGATGAGAATAAATCTCTTACATAGGCCATATTCCTTGAAGCTCTCGAATCAATGATGAAGGAAAAAGAGTCTAAAGAACCAACAACCAATGCATGGAGGCTCTCCTTGTTGTCTGAGCCTAAAACTCCATCCTTATTCCTTACACCCTTAAGAAGTGGGATGTTGTTAATCTCCAGCAGGTGCACCATCATGTCTATGGTATTTTTCATACATGCACTCTTTGGATGCCATCCTTTGTGATAGTAGGTGCATTTGGTATTCTCTTTCTTCTTCTTGTCCTTTTCCTTGCAAGGATTCAAACCTCCATGTGACGATTCGGGGTCTTTCTTGCTTCTTCTTGTCTTGCTTCCTTGAATCCTTGGCTTTCTTCTTACCCTTGGATGGATTCAAAAATATTGTAGAAAGAGCTTGGTCTTTACTATATTTGATGGTGCCCATATGCACTATATTGTATTGCTCTTGAGTGAGTGACTCCATGAGGTTATCTAGTGACGACATGTGTCAATTTCAAGCTGTGAGCTTGCTAGAGTGAAATGTGCTTACAAACACTGAGTACTCTGGCCCTAGCTTCAAAAGTATGGACACTATGAGTGGATCATCCTTCTTCTCTATGCCACATTACTTGAGATGAAGCACCAACAACTTGAACTTGGTGAAGAAATCCTGGATTGTCTCAAAATGAGTTGGACTCAAGGATATGAGCTCATTTTCGAGTTTCTGACCTATCATCTCATCAGTCTTCCCAAACAATGTCTCAAGCTTGATTCATACTTAGTTGGGAGTTTTTAGATTGTCTACATGAAAGGGTAAGTCTCTCAAAATGGTGATACAAAGCATTCCAAATGCTTCATCAAGCCTGTTGAAGAACTTCAATTTTTCAATAGTATAGTTTGGTTCGACCTCTATCCCCATGGTGACACTATAGAACCCTTTTGACCTCAGTTGGATCACCATTTAGGCCTTCCATTAGAAATATTTGAATGGATTCAACAAAACATGGGTGTTCTCCATTTTTTCTTGTGCTCTTGGTGACAAATTGTTGATTGTACCTGCAATTCAAACACTTGAATCTATCTGAAAAATCTCTCTAACAACAACTCAAACACTATGGATTTGATTTGAAGCTCCAAAGAGCTCTGATACCATGTGAAAATTGATTCACAGTTGGACCTAAGAGCTAAGGAAACTCTCATAATTCGATATTGTTCACAAAATATGCAGAAAATAGTTGAAAGAATGAGAATTACATACACACATGAGGTCAGTAACAGATATTATTATGACTGTCCAATATGTAACTATGTATGTATCATATATATATTACAATAGGGAAAAATAGTGAGGCCTTGGAGGCCATCTAGATGCATATAAGTGTCAACTCAAGATTTGACCCTCAACCCCCCCCCAAGTGGACCAATGAGCTTCCTAAACATTTGAAACGGTCACGAATGCATGTGTGAACATGGAAAAGAAATTTTGGAACAAAAATGGAGGTATGATAGGCGTGGGTGAGCACATGGTTGAGTGGGAGTGGCTCAAGGAGGTAATAAATGCCCAAGGAAAGCCAAACACCACCTACATCATGCACTAGCGCCTCTAGTCAAACCTAATCCCTAAAATTGGGGATGGGGGAGCGCATGGTAGTTGATTGTAATCAATGTGGGTGACTGGGTTTTTAGAATTCATGGAGTGCCTCAACTGTGCATAATGATCAACGAGGAGGGCCTCCACTATCAAGAAATCATCAATATCCCTAAGTCTAGACCATAGAATATTACATGGAAGCAAATTAAATGTGCCTAAGCTATATGACCATGGTACTAAGGTTGATTATTTCTCTAACAGTCATCACTAAATAAATTCTAGTTAATGTTTAGAAGGACCCTTATTAACTTTGTTAGTAAATGTTAGATAAGTGTTAATAATGTTAACTATTGTTAAGAAGATTATTATTAACTTGCATAATAAATATCAATTGAGTGTTACTGACCATTAATTACTTCTTAATATTAACTTGTTGATAAGTGTTAAATAAGTATGAGTTATATTAATTAAGGTTTGATGGTGAATGTGGTAAATGTTTCCATTAATGATCATTAAGATTAATTATAATTAATTGGGATGGGGTAATAAATGAATACTAAATATGTAAATGATCATCAAATATTTCAATTGTTCAATGAGTCACATACATATGCACACATGATCATTAAGGTTTATGAGAGTATTAATTAGCGGATACATAAATAATTATTGACCTTGAAAGATTGTTGATTAATAAATGTTCATTGTGTGTTAGTGATGTAAAATACTATTAATAAATTATTATTAACTTTATGAATAAGTTTTAACTATAATTAAGGTTGTATTGTGAATATTGTAATAGTTGGATAAAACTCCAATGATGTTATGTTATGTTGAAAGGATGGGTAAAAATGAAAGATTGACCCTATATCCTTGTATTAAATTAATTGGATGTGATTGCGGTAAGTAAAATATTTTATTTGGTGTTGCTTTAACGTGGCCCTCATATAGAGGGAGGATGGGATTGAGAAGGTAAAGAATCCTAACATAGTAGATAAGAGGATATAGGGGAGAAAGTGGGGAGGATTTTTGGAGAAAATAATAGAGGAGGTCTGATGTTTGGGTTTCTAATGATTTTGGAGAAAAATAAACAACACTGGAAAAGCTGGTGGTACTAGTTGGGAGGGTGGTATTTCTACTTGGGAGCGTGAAGGACAAAGTTGTACAAAGTTTAAGGAAAATGCTACTAATCCACATGTATTTTCTATAAGTAATTTCCACTTATTACTTGATGTATTTTTTTATTTAGTACTCTAAAAGATTGTATTTCTATATGTCAAAAGAATATATATGCTGTTGTAAAACTACAAATTGTAAATTACTATACAGTAGCATATTGATTTATCCCTATAGTGAACTGAACTGAACTAAATTACAAAAAAAGAAATTGTTTAGATAGAAGTCTAACTTAGTTGAATTAAACAAAGTCACTTTTAGACAAACAAACTGTTAGTCTTTATCATAATAAGAATGAAAGACCAAGGAAGGTCTCTGAACATGGTATCACAGCCATGGTTCCAAATCTCGAACAAGAAGGCTTACTACAAAATAAGGAAACACCAATAACTAGAAGGCTTATTACAAAATAAGGAAACCCGAAAACAAAGAAAAAAGAAAAAAGATTACAAGTGACATAATTATACAAGTTGAAATATATATATAATTTGAAAAAAGCTCCTAAAGAATGTACATGTAACTGTTAGTCTTTATAATAATAAGAATGAAAGACCAAGGAAGGTCCCTGAACATGGTATCACAACCATGGCTCCAAATCTTGAACAATAAGGCTTACTACAAAATAAGGAAACACCAATAACTAGAAGGCTTATTACAAAATAAGGAAACCGTGAAACAAAGAAAAAAGATTACAAGTGACATAATTATACAAGTTGAAATTTATATATAATTTGAAAAAAGCTCCTAAAGAATGTACATGTAGCCTCTAAGAAAGAAGGAGCCTACCCTGCAACATAAAAAAAGGAAAACAATAATATATATAATTTGAAAAAAGCTAGTAAAGAATGTACATGTAGCCTCTAAGGAAGAAGGAGCCTACCCTGCAACATAAAAAAAGGAAAACAATAATAGAAAAAATTGTAATATGATACAATATTAAAGATTAAAAAAAATGCATAAATAGGAACATACTTACATAGGAAAAAATTTCAAAATCTCTTTATTTATTTACAAAAGAACGTTAGGGTTAAAAAAAAATGGCAACCTGGATGCGCAGGTGGTGATCCTCCATTAAATTCCTCTCCACATATTTACCAAGTCCAGACAGAAGCAGCAAAAAAAAATCCAAAGAAGAAAAACGATGAATTCTCAAATCCAACAGATTGTGATATGGAACTGGTGTTAAGTTGTAAAAGGAGTGTGTCTCTGTTATTTCCATAGTATCTCCACCCAATGGCTCGTATGTACTTGAGGTTTCAGATAGGCTCACTTTCAAAAGGCTTTCTCTTAAAGTTTAGGTCTTATGATAACCACCCATTCCCCATCATTATCATGGAGCCTGCGACTATCCAGTATCGATTGAAGACACTCAAGACTCTGGTATGTGTTTGCTGAGGAATGTGTTTGTTGTAAGTGTTGAGTTGGTGAGTCAACCTTGGTATGAGCGGCATGAATGTACGCATCAAGCACTGAGCTAGACAAGAGGAGATGGCCACAACCTTGGGAAGCCTTATGCACGCAAAAAAAAACTTGTGGGTCTTTTATCCAATTTCTGTTTGGCTAAGACTCAATGTTCAACATCCTGTCCCTATGGAAACCTAAATAAAGTTTCCATGTTCTAGCCTAAGTTACCACCAGAGGAAGGAGAGCCATTCAGTCACAGAGGTCAGTAGTGCCTCCAGTAGGCTTACTTTCTTTCTCATTCCTTTTAACCGATTCGGCCAACTAATCTTTGATTCTAGTTTGGGTTGAGACGGTACAATGGATAGAAAACAACAAACACACAGCGCTATAGATAGTATTGGCCAACGGGTGGATGGACAACAACATGTATTGGAAGTGAAGAAAGTCTAGGTCTAATAACAAGCTAAGTAGCAATAGTTCCCAAGACGAAGACTGAGTGACAAAGCCCGCCCAAGATCGACACAGTCAAAGATGACAACACGTCAAAATGGGGACGACATCTAAACAAGGAAGAGAGAGCTGAGAAAAATAAAACCAAGTTTTGTCAAGCCGCTATGAAACCCGTCAAAGATGACAACACGTCAAAATGGGGATGACATCTAAACAAGGAAGAGAGAGCTGAGAAAAATAAAACCAAGTTTTGTCAAGCCGCTATGAAACCCCTGTTGGAAAAATGTAATTATTCGCAGATCTGCATTTGATCTCTAGCCGACTCTGTCAGAGTCTGTACAAGTCTGTCTATACAAGCCATAATCTTGTCTGTCAGTCTGAAAAGAA